>JASDQU010106744.1:170108-184015 GCA_032191745.1 Picea mariana | reverse complement strand
CGTGTTTCGTTCTTTCACTTTATGGTCCATGTGAGACAAATTCGAGTCCAATTATGGACAAATGCATTTATTTTTAAAGCTATCAAAGACTATATTTATTTTTTGAAAAAATCCTAGAGAACTATTTTGGGGATAAACTTTAATGATATCTTTGAACTCTAAGTTTTGAGGATAAGATATTTAAAGTTTTCTTATCATATTCTATCGTATTTTAATGAAAAGACTATTGTAAAATTGCCTCATTTTGGGTCTTTGTCTTCCTTTGCTTGAAGGTGATAAAATTTTTATAAATACTTTGATAGATGTGAGAATCTTATCATTTTTCCTGTAACTATTATTTATTTTTGTATAATGTTTCTGCAAATACTGTATTTTTATGAGTGAAGATTCATGGTCCTCTTCTCAAGAAATATTTGGTGTATGAATATTATTTTCAATCAACAATTTTTTTACATTTTTATTGAGTGATAAATATCTAGAGTTTTCTATTTAGCATTCTCCCATTTTCATATTAGTTCCAAGATATTCAAGATTTATCTTTAAAGAAATTACATAGGATTACCACCTCTATAAAAACTTTGGGGATATTTATATCCTCGTGAGGTTGTTGTTTGAATTTTAAGAGATCTAGACATCAACATGCTCCTAGGAAAGATAAAACCCAACTATATGATGAGGACTCAAACATGTTCCATGATTAAGGGAGACTCGACTGATGTTGCTATTTTGATAATATACCAATGGTGAAACACCCCCCACTCCTTTTTTTGTGTGTGTGTGATTTTTTTCTCCTTCATGGTTTAACAAGTACAAAAGAGTAATAAAATTATGTTGGGTATGTACCTTTTTCATGTCCTTTTATGAGTCTGAAAAAGAGATAAAAGTGTACTCCAGAATGTATTTTCCGTGTTCTTTTATGAGTATGAAAAAGAGATAAAAGTATACTCGGATAGAGAGAATGAGTGGATTAAAAGCATTCTCCTATGTTCCGAACGCATGGAACCGACCTAAGAAAGATGAATGAAAATGTTACAAGAAGGCAAGATCTACTCTTAGCAATTGTTCTTTCCATGGGTTGGTGAATGCAAAATAGAGGCCAAATAGTGCAAGAGGCAGATGGTCAAGGCTACTACAATAATGGTAAGAGGGATCTGGGAAAACAACAATGTAGTGATGAAAGGTATGACACAAGTAGTAAATGAATAGGTGACCATTAAGAAACAATTTAAATTTTTTTAGAACCCCCACGAGATGTGGCTAGAATATATATGAATAGAGGAAAACAAGGCTCAAACATCAAGTCATGGCAGGGCTAAAGGAGGGCTCCCGAGCCTACAAGAAATCATAGCATAGGTATTGAATGGAAATCTGAGTGATAAATAGGGCGCCCATGGAGGGTAGGAACTACTAAACAATTTATAACGTGCAAGCGAAGTGGCTAATGTAGCAACTCGATGGGATCAAACCTAAGGAATGTGACGATAGAATGGATGGTTAATAATGCAAATCATGGATGCATGGAAAAACCTATCCCTATATGCTAGTTTTACCGTAATTTTAGGGGAAATTTCCATTTACATAAAAGGTCCCCGTAATCCTCTCAACACATGTGAACCAGATTTCAGGGGTCAAAATGCATAGAGAAATCTAAAGAAATAAAATATTTTTGGATTTTTTGGATATGATATATGAAAAAAAAAAAACACTCACACCACACACCTATGTACAAGGCACTATGCATTTCGATTATTTAAGCAATGTAGAGCCCATTGGTAGTCTAAATCCAAGGATATTTGTTGTCATCAATGAACTCATGAGTCATTGTCGGCATCATGTTGGGCCCACGACACATAGGAATGAATTTTTGTGGCCAAAGATACTCATAATGATTGGTTTCATGAACTATGGAAGCTCCTTGATGGGGCCCATCAAGACATGAAGGACATACGAGACACAAATATTTGAGGGAAGGGGAAGGAGAGAATTCGGTGGTAAGTTCTGAAAAATATAACCAAGGTGGAAAAGGGTCAAGACTGAGGCTTTCAATAGATTCCCTAGACAATGTCCCCAGTCATGTATCGATACTCATCGTGCTAAATCTCATCGGTTCCAAATCAGGATAACATGAGCAATGTATCATCTCATCCTTTGGATTTTCTATGGAAGCCTTGACTACCAGGATGGCCTCTTTTGAAGGAAAATTAGTATCTAGGAAATCATGTGAACTTGGAGAGTCAACAAACCATATAGACAAAGTAGGTTGATCACACTCTATATGAGGATGGAGGTGTTGACCAATATCAGTTGATGCTAATGGGATTGTCTGATAAAAAAATCTTGACCGTTATGAGTGGCATGGAATCTCTATATGATTCAACATCCTCGAGATGAGGTACCACCCAAAGATAGACAGACCCGAGGGATCCACTAGTAAATGGTAAAATCATGTGGATAGGAGTAATATTTGCAGTAGGGGATGGCATGGGAAGGGGAAAAATACCCATGATTGAAGGATATTTGATCACCCCCACACCAAAACTCATGTAATACTATTGGGTATCACTAACAAAGGGTGCATTAGACTCTGCATTGGATCCAAGGTCTAGGTTATAGAATGAAAGTTGATATAATGTCATTATCTTCTCTTTATGAGGGAAGCATAAGAACCTAAAGACCAACAAGACAACTGCAGTCATCTCGTAGAACCAAGTATGTTAGAGTAACAAATTTTACTCAAGAGGTGCATCGACGAAAAAAGACAGTCTTACCACCTAACTCGATGGGTAAGGCATTGATTATTCTATTAGCACTGAGAGTTACCCTCAGATTGCAGGAGGATAAGCCCAATACCCATCAAAGTTTTTGGTGGATGTTGGTTTTATATGAGTGGAGGTCAATAGAAAAAACTCAATATATGAATGATGTTCAACACATAACTGGACAAGAAATGCACAGGGAAGTGAGGGCCACATTAACTTCAGTCAGTGGATTGAGTTTAAGTGTGAGCAGAGGGAAGACTTAGTGAGGAAGGTGAACAAGACTACTATGGGAATTTGGCTTTCAAGCAGCTTGGAGAAGAAAAAATCAGACTCGAAATCACTCTTGAGTTCAATCTTCATACACTAAAATATGTCCAAACAACACAGTCATAACAACACAATGATCAAACCTGCATCACCATGCAGCTACAACGATTCGATTGGATCCTCCATGCCCAAGCCATTCAGTGCAAGAGGGAAAAACATAACAAGGGAGATGACTAAAAATGGTTGTGATACAACTGTAATCAAACCTACATTACAAAAACATAACAACCCTCGACTGGATCCTCCATGCCCAAGTGTTTTAGCATAGTTTTTACAGAGAGACGAAATAAGTTGAATTCTATTTACATGAAAGTATCAAATTTGATACATAACCAGAGAATAGTTATGGCATCAAAACATTACAAAATAGGGAGCTCTTCTCAACTAGTTGATGACCCTAACAAAATATTAAAACTATATATTTATACTCAGAACAATTCTCCACCACCAAGTGTGTGACCTAGTCACAACAATCAAAGCTTTACGTCGGTGAGTTCTTCTGTCAGAATGAACGTGCAACCCTCTGTCAGACACGAGCTTAGATCAGCATGGGATTTGCAAGAAAATCTTCACACAAGGGTACCATGGGCTGACAGTTCAGTCCCCATGACTGGGCCTTCCATGCCTTCCATTTATGGAGTGAGCCGAGGTTTCAACCACCAGCTCTATTTTCATTAACTGCCTTTTCTCAGGATTGCAACGCGACTTAATGCTCAGGGGGGGACCACACACTTCTCTTGGATAGGATGTTATATGAGCATGTGATTACGGGGATGCTCAAAATTGGTTTAGGTTTAGACCACTTTTGGTCCCACAATCCATCACCTTTCGCCATGTATCACTTTTTCTTTATTGTGGTTTCAATTGCGGGACCGCTCAAGAAAATTATTGCCCAAGCATGTTGCATCCCCGTAATGAACTGTGGTCATAGATCTGGTCTTGATTTGAGATCTAGACGCACCTACTATATTTAGCGCTACTTCCAAGCTTAACCACCCGTCGACTTTAGAATCTGCCAAACTGTGCCTTGGGGGAGGAGGACGCTAATTTTGATGTTGAACAGTAATACCTTACAGAGGATGATCTGACGTGGAGGTTTGATGTCATCATGTTGATGCGTCATGAAAGATAAGTGACACATGTCACTAAGAAAGAAGTGAATAATATGCCCATGACTGCCTAGACTAAGTACCATGTGTCATTGCTGGATAGGTGCCAGGTTTCACGACCGATGAGTACGCAATAGGTATACACTGATGAATGCCATGTACTCTCTTAAATCAATGACTAAGATCTCCTTCAGGTCTTCGGGCTCCGGGAAAAAGAAAACTCAAACTTATTTTTTCCTTGAAGAAAAACATCTGGAGTTAAGGATCTGACGACGTGTGGCCTCTAGAAATCGACGACTGAGATCCCTTAATGGATCTGGGTTTCGAACTTCTCAATAGTCAAACTTTATTTTCCCCAAGAAAATTCGTCGGAGCTAGGGATATGATAGCGCGTGGCCCCTAGATTTCGACGGCCGAGATCCACTTCGGGTCTCTGAGCTCTGGAAGAATAAAAAATCAAACCTCCTCTGCCTTCAACTAATTTTACCCAGAGCTATGGATCTGCTAATGCGTGGTCCCGCCGATGGATGGTCCAAATTCACTTCGGGCCTTCAACACTTCTGGTTTTGGGAGTTCGACACTTCGACACTTCAGGACTTCAGGCACTTTGGACACTTTGGGACTTCAGGAAGTTCAACACTTCAGGCTTCGACCCTTCAGGAAATTTGTGCACTTCTCATTTCAAGACTCATGATGCTCATTTCCCGGAACACTTGGATCGGATTCCACCTGTCCCCCTCAAGATCGGATGACTCATGCTCACTTCAGGTTTCGAGACTTCGGACCTTTGACAAACAACTTTAGAAATATTTTGAACCCCTGATTCCTACAAACTGTCAATCTGATATTCTCAGAAATGTCTGTTGTTGAAGCTGATCTCGTTTGTTGCTTGGATTTCGAGCCCAAAATGGACTGTTTTGAATGCTGCACTTTGACGTTTCTTGTGCAAGACGTGAACTTGTACAACCTGCTTCCCTTGACAACTATATGTGATAACATTTGGCTCTAGAGGGGATGCAATGCTCCCTGCAAGATGGCAAGAACAAGCAGTTGTAGTTGCCTTATGCATTGGGCTATGGAGTCATGCTCAAAAAACACCCTGCTGAGGATTAATGGCCGACAAGAACACTATCTTAAAAACAAAAGAAAAATACATGGGCTCTAGGAGGAGATTAATTATGTACATTCCTAGACTAATTTATTTTTACAAAGTGCTAGGTGAAAGAAAACTTCCACCATAGCCATTCAAGAAACTCCCTAGCTGCAAACTTGTTTACTCTGTCACTGATCAAATAAAAACAATGCAACTGTGATAGCAAAATGATTACACTTTTCATATCTCCTCCTAGTGTTGAAGTCAGGATAAAGATGAGCGGATCCAAGACATGAAGGAAATGCAGATCCATGTACTCCCTTAGAGGTTCATAGAGAAAATGACAAAACCCATTGGGCTAGTGACATAAAACATGATCTATATTACAACTACTCACACATGGCTGAATGTCTCTGGCAAGCATGGGTGAGAAAACAAATGATGTAGGCTGACTGATCCCAGGTGATGGTTTCTCATTTGTAGGCTTTGGGCAGGATATGAACTGCACATTTGGTTCTCCCTCTTCTTCTTCATGACTCTCCAAAGGATCAGAATCATAATCATCATAAATAGGAAACATTGGAAATATCTTCCCTTTGTCTTCTGTAGGCACAAAATGGAGGATTTCCACACAATGTTTTTCCTCGATGTATAAAGGAAAAGGCTCCATGGTATGCTCTTGAAACATATTATTCCATGTGTATAGCCATAGGATCATGAATCGTGTGACAAAATTCTGGATGCTTTAGAAGACCAGGCCTCTCCTTTGTAAATGCCTCTCTGCTTGCAAATAAAAAACCTCCCTACTCCTTCGAAAAAAACTCTCAATCATCAGTAGCTGTAGTCTCTTTTCCTTGTTTTTGTTCCAACTCTGATTCATAATCACTATCTTCTTGCTCAAAATCTGAAACATGATGACAGTATTCTGCCTTAGGCACATGCAATTTTTCAAGATATGCTTGCATATGAACCCCCTTGCTAGCCCTAATTTTCTCTTTGACTTCTTCATCATCTTCAAACATGTGTCTTAACGATGAATATTTCCTCTCTCTCAGGAGAAGGACCATCTCTGGATGTTGAGCCATGACATAGTACACCATGGAAGCTGTCTCTATGGGTCTGATCTCCATAGGCATACTATGATAAACATTATAAAACCTCCCGTTGAAGACAACCAAGGTTTCCTCTTCCCCTCTCCTCAAGGCATTAATCTCAAACCAATATTGATCAAGGGACTTTTTCTCACCCCAACACTTTAAAAATGCATAGCATAGCTCGGTCCAGGAGCCAATAGAACCAACTTCTAGACATCTAAACTACACAACAACATCTACAGACAGGGATTGTGAGAACAACCTCATGGAAAAATCATCATGAACAATATCAAACTGATCGACAAATCTCTCAAAGGCCTCCAAATGCTTCTCAGCTGTAATATGATCCTCTCCAGAAAACCAAGGAAGATACTCAAAGGAATAACGAGGATAAGGATGAAGGTCACGTGACAGCCTTAAAGGTTTAAACAAATTATTTATGATTTTAATTTGAAAAGCAGTGGGATGATCATGAGGATTAACGAGTTGATGGAAAGGCTTAGCAGGAATAACAGAGGGTAACAAGATTTGAGAAGACTATGAATTATTTTCAACCTCCTCAGGGCTACAAGGGTGATCAATTTCAAGAGGATATGCAATACAGATCTCACTTTTATGAATAGCCAGAGGTGAAGACATGAGATCAGTATCTACAACATAAGAAGAGGGCATGTTTTCTTCTTCCAAGGATGGATAAATAAAGGAAGGCCTATTATCATCTAAATAGACAAATCAGAGGATAATCCTCTTTATATGTGAAGGGAAAGAGAGAAATGAGCCGATAAACAAAAACAAGATTTCATGAATAAATCTCATAAACTGATACTTGGTCTTCCCCTTCAATATGGTCATCTTTTTGTCAACAAGATCCTCCCCAGTGCAGTCTTCGATAGTGGATTCGCCAGGTGCAAGTTGCAATCTTCAATGGTTCTAATGTCTGATGCACCTTCAGAATCACAAGCTCGTTGTCGTTCTTACCCAGGGAAATGTCTTCAATTTGTTCCCTGACAACGGCACCAAGAATGTTATCATTGAGAGTCACCCTCAGATTGTAGGAGGATAAGCCCAGTACCCATCATAGTTTTTGGTGGATGTTAGTTTTATATGAGTGGAGGTCAATGGAAAAATCTCAATATATGAATGATGTTCAACATAAAACTAGACAAGAAATGCACAGGGAAGTGAGGGCCACATTAACTTCAATCAGTGGATTGAGTTTAAGTGTGAGCAGAGGGAAGAATTAGTGAGGAAGGTGAACAAGACTGCTATGGCCATCCAGATTTCAAGCAGCTTGGAGAAGAAAAAACCAGATTCGAGATCACTCTTGAGTTCAAGCTTCAGAAACTTAAATATGTCTAAACAACATAGTCACAACAACACAATGATCAAACCTACATCACCATGTGGCTACAAAAACTCGACTGGATCCTACATGCCCGAGCCATTCAGTACAAGAGGGAAAAATATAACAAGGGAGTTGATTAAAATTGGTCGTGATACCATCGTAATCAAACCCACATTACAACAACATAAAAACCCTCGACTGGATCCTCCATGACCGAGTGTTTTAGCATAGTTTTTACAGAGAGATGAAAAGAAGTTGAATTCTATTAACATGAAAGTATCAAATTTGATACATAACCAGAGAACAGTTCTGGCATCAAAACATTACAAAATAGGGAGCTCTGCTCAACCAGTTGACGACCCTAAAAAAATATTAAAATTATCTATTTATACTCAGAACAATTCGCCACCACCAAGAGTGTGACCTGGTCACAACAATCAAAGCTTTACGTCAGGAAGTTCTTCTGTCAGACTGAATGTGAAACCCTCTATCAGATGCGAGCTCAGATCGACATGGGATTTGCAAGAAAATCTTCCCACAAGGGTACCACAAGCTGACGGTTCATTCCCCATGGTCGAGCCTTCCATGCCTTCAATTTATGGAGTGAGACGAGGTTTCAACCACTAGCTCTATTTTCATTAACTGCCTTATCTTTGGATTGCAACATGACTTAATTCCCAGGGGGAGGCCACACGCTGCTCTTGGATAGGATGTTATATGAGCACGTGATTCTAGGGCTAGTCAAAAGTGTTTTAGGTTCAGACCGGTTTTGGTCCCACAACCCATCACTTTCACCACATAGCACTTTCTCTTTACCGTGGTTTCAATTGCGGGACAACTCAAGAAAATTATCGCTCGAGCATGTTGCATCCCCGCAATGAACTGTGGCTGTAGATTTGGTCCTGATATGAGATCTTGATGCACCTACTAGATTTAGCGCTACTGCCAAGAATAACCGCCCGCCAACTTTAGAATATTCCTAACTGTGCCCTGGGGGAGGGGAATGCTAATTTTGATGTTGAACAATAATACCTCTCGGAGGATGATCTGACATGGAGGTTTGATGTCATCATGTTGATGCGTCATGAAAGAGAAGCGACATGTGTCACTAATAAAGAAGCGAATAATATGCCCGCAACTTCCTGGACTGAGTGCCACATGTCATTGTTGGATAGGTGCCAAGTGTCACGACCGATGAATACGCCACACGTCTACACTGATGATTGCCACATACTCTCTTAAATCAACGACTGAGATCTCCTTCGAGTCTCTAGGCTCTAGGAAAATGAAAACTCGAACTTATTTTTTCCTTGAAGAAAAACATCTGGAGTTAAGGATCCGACGACGTGTGGCCTCCATAGATTGACGACTGAGATCCCTTCATGGCTCTGGGATTCAAACTTCTCAATAGTCAAAATTTATTTTCCCCAAGCAAATTCGCCAGAGCTAGGTATCTGACGACGCGTGGCCCCTGGATTTGGACTACCGAGATCCACTTCGGGTCTCTGGGCTCCGGGAGAATCAAAACTCAAACCTCCTCTGCCTTCAACTAATTTTACCTGGAGCTATGGTTCTTCCGACACATGGCGCCGCTGATGGATGGTCCAGATTCACTTTGGACCTTCGACACTTCTAGCTTTAGGAGTTTGACGCTTCGACACTTCGAGACTTCGGGAACTTCGGGACTTCGGGCACTTCGAGCACTTCGGAACTTCGGGCACTTCAGTCACTTTGGGACTTCAGGCACTTCAGGCTTTGGCCCTTCGAAAAATTCATGCACTTCTCGTTTCAAGACTCTCGAAGCTCATTTCCCTGAACACTTGGATTGGATGCCACCTGTCCTCCTCAATATCGGACGACTCATGCTCACTTTGGGTTTCGGGACTTCGAACCTTTGAAAAACAACTTTAACAATATTACAAACCCCCGATTCTTATGAACCTTCGATCTGATATTCTCAAGAATGTCCGCCGTTGAAGCTAATCTCGCCTATTGCTTGCTTTTCGAGCCTGAAATGGATTGCTCTGAACATTGCGCTTTGACGTTTCTTGTTAAGGACCCGAACTTGGAAAACCTTCTGCCCTTGAAAACTATATGTGATAACATATTCCATGAGGATGGAACATGTGTCAATCAAATGATTTAAACAGGGTCGCAGATGTTTTGAGCTTAAGAGAGCCAATGAACTTCTGATAAGAAATAGACATGATGCAAGTTGAGGCTCCTTCATCAACCACAATTCTGAAGATATTTTCCCCCATCATGCACACTTTGATTTGGAAAGAAAAATTATGGGAGAGACTCTCAGTAACCTAATCAGAATCAAATATCATCAAACTCAACTACGAGGGATCAACCTTGCCTACAACAAACAAAAATTATTTTCTCTGCACTGGGAAAATTTGGAGGACTTCGAGTTTCAACATGGCACAAGGTTCATGGACCAATTATTCCACAATAATGTAGTTGTGGGCATCCCATATGTTTGGATTATGTGTTGTTCTTTGAATAATTCCATTTGGGGGGAGAAGTGGTACATCAAAGGTAGATTCTCAATTTGAAGAGGGCCATGAGGATGGGAAGAAGATGTTGGCTCATGAAAATAGGAATAGGCTCATATGTGTCGTAATTCTTGGCTTTCATTCTCAAATTGACTATGTGGTCACACATAAAAACATAAGAATTCGTGGAAGACCTCTCATAGTGAGGGGTACCTGCCTCTCCCCCTTGTGGAGGGGAAATATTTTTTGCAACCATATTCTGAGGTTGAGGGGGGAAAGGATGAGTTAAAATAAAAATCTATCGGGGGGCCTTTTGTTGTGCCAAATAGCGATGGATATCATCCTTCCGAGGAAACTAATGAGTAGGGTGGTCCTCCCCAAAAATCATGCAAGGTAGCCTACTCTTATTATTCTCTTTTCCCCCTCTCCTGATTGTTTTGGGTGGGCACAATCCCTTTCTTAGTATTGAATTTTTTCTTCTTATTCATTTTCTTCTTTCCTCCAGGTTGTTGAGGATTCTTTGGTTTCATGGATTGCACCAAATTCACATCGGAGGTCTTAGTAGGGACCATGGTAATTTTAGCACTAGAACTAGTAGCTGATAGGTGTGATGAAATAGCCATATGACCCATTTGGTCAGATAATTGGTTCACAAAGGCATGGGAAACAAAACCAACCACACCATCAACATGGGGTCCTGATTTTGGCTTCTTAGAATATTTCGACGCCGTAGGAGCATGTGGGATAATGTCATACAGGGTACCCAACTGACAATAAATCAAGTCTAAGTGTTGGGCACACATAATAGCTTGCTCCTCGATAGCCACCCCAACCATGGCTACATACTTGGAAATGATTGGAAGGAGGGATTTGTTGAACCACTCCATTAAGATATTGTCCAGAATTTGTGTCTTGATCATTCCACGCCTTTGTCACCACTCATGAATATGATCAGAAATGTGAGTGGAAGTATCTTGATGTAGTGAAGTCAAGAGTTTATATCCTATTTCATACCTAATGGGTAACCGGTAATGAATAAAGAACACCATTTCCAAGTCATTGAATCTTTTAAAAGAACCACCATGTAATTCAACGTACCATTTAGTGGCAACTCCGGTTAGGGATTCCCGGAAAAGACACAACCTCACACTATCATCCATCAAGGAATTGGATGAGAACCATAAGTGATATGTCATGATGTGTGTGGAGGGGTCTTCTCCCAACTTTCTATTGAATTTTAGTATGTCTGATGGTAGATTTCCAGGAATAGTCGACCATGAAGGGTTGTGGGAAATAGGGTCATTTGTCAATCACAATAAATTAGATAATTCTAGCATTTCTAGGAAGGGAAATTGTTGACGCTTGAATCCATTAGGACCGAAACGACAACCTCACAAGGATGAAAATCCTTTTGCTTTTTTATAGAGGTGGTACTCCTCTATCTAAGATTTATAAAATGTGGGACTTTTGTAAGAATTCCGTTAAGAAATGAAATAGATATAACATAAAATGGAAAATATTTTTATTTTTCTTTTTAAAAAGACAATTCCTGAGAATGGACCAGGAAACACACACATTCATCCATTCAAAGAAAATAATCAAAATTCCTCACATCCATCATAGTAGTGCTAAATATTTCCGATCACATAAAAATTAAAAGAAAATGATCTGCATGAATAAGAAAACTTTGATAGAGTGATACATGGGTAGCTCAAATGAAGATACCGATAGATCAACCTCAAATACTTTATATTCAAAAAAACTGGGATACAAAGTACAATCGAGATTGTTCCCAAAATAGTTCTCTTGGAATTTCTAAAAAATATATATTTCAATACATATTCTCTGAAATTAAAATGCGTTTTTCATAATGACTAGGATTGGGGATCCCGTGGACCATAAAGAAAATATGTATAAGAATGAAGTTCTTAGAAAGAATAATATGGGAGGCATAATATAATGAGACCTGGTAAGAAGAAAAAGGAAAATATCAGTCTTTGGTTAAACCTTTCTATTTAAAGAGGCAGAGTAACTAGATGAAGATCTTGATAAAGACGGAAGGATGTGATCAGTATGAACTTACTATGATGGTATCTGATGCCTTTTCATTTTCTCATTGATTTCCTTTTATGGATTTCCTCGATGGTTATGGGAACCATCTCAACCTTCCTTTGCTCTTTATTGGTAATCTTGTCAACAACCTTTTTGAACCACTCCTCGATGTAGCTCCTCATGGATGCCACATTGATTTCATGATGGATTTTTATATTGAAGAGTTCACATTCCAAGTCCCTTAGATCAATAGAGATTTTGCACAATAATTATTCAATATCTTGGTTTTTAATCAAATAATAAACTAGTGAGTTTTCCATGTCATCTTCACCATATTCAAGAATGCCATATATTTTTTCAAATGACAACCCTTTAAAGATCTCAACTTGTTCATCAAATGCTTCTTTGGTTAAAAAAAATGAGTTGAGTATCAATTTAGGGTCTTGGACTTCATTGGTGCTGCCAGCTAGATCTATCTCAGTTATCTTCTTGAATAGTTCATCTTTTATAGTTATGGCCTGGCTACATGCTTGAACAATACCATTAAGGTTTTTTACCTTTACTTTCCAGCACATGTTTAGTTTCTTTATTTGATTCAGGGAAGGGAGATCCTTCTCTCTTCTTCTCAATTCCGTCATAATAGTAACTTTAACACCAAATGGTACAACTTCATCAAGGTAGAAACCTAGCTCATTTTCCAAATCAACTTGAAGATATTCATGAAAAGCATGTGCTCTGGCTCCAAAAGAGACCATACTCTCTGACATCTCCCAAGCCTATGTTATTAATGCCATTCTTTTCTTTATATTCTTTTCGACATATCCTCAAGAGGATGTGAGAAGGCTTGCCGATCCTTTTAACTTTGTCGCATGTGTGGTAGGCCCGATCATTGCTAAAGGACTTGCCAACATTGGAAGGGGCATTAGATCTCCCTCCAATTTTTTGATACTCTCCTTTAACCTGACAATATTTGCTTCAAGGCCGTCAATAGAGTTGTCTAGAGCATCCCCAATTGTTTGGTGTATCTGGGAGATATGGGAAGGTTGCATGTTCCATAGGTTAATCTCTGAACGATATTTTCCCTTCTTATTCTTTACATCTGTTTTTTCAATAATCACATTTTTGGATTCATTGTCAAAACAAAGATCTGAAATGAAAAAGACTCTTCTTCGTCGAAGGTATCAGTCCCAATTATTTCCATATGAGGGTTATTAGGAGAAGTGTTCTCTAGCTAATTGTCATTGCCGAACACTTTCTCAATGTCAATTTCTAGTTCCATATCCTTGAGGGAGAGATCATGGATATCACTTTCTCCCCTCGGTCTCTCCTCTTCTTGCACAATGTTTTTTCGTTTCTTCCTCACGGGAATTTTATGAGAGCTTTCAATTTTTCCAGAGGGAGGATTCTTATCTCCTCCTCCTCCTAAATAACTGTGTGTGAATTTCGTACTTGGGTAGGCCATTGGAGCATTTCTCCTAGATGTTGTACTCTTGGGTGTGAAAGTCGGTGATTGGGCACTTTTCTCACCCAGACCTTTTACTCTCTGCTTGTACAACTCATTGGTGTTGAGTATTGTCTCTAGGTCATCAGTTTCACAAGAAGGAGTGCTTGAGGCGTTATCTCCATA
>JASDQU010106744.1:134775-150495 GCA_032191745.1 Picea mariana | reverse complement strand
GCAATACGAGGAAGAAGCCTACCTCAATCCGATTGTTTGATGTCGTTCCATCGTTGAGCACTTTGACCCAAAGCTTTACACCTGCAAGAAGTTCTCAACAAACAAGCGATGCAAGTATATAGTGACAATATATAAAATGAGTTAGCACATTAGATAGCACAATCCATTAATAAACATTACAAACATGCCCATGGATAATAATCATATATTTGCAAGATATCGATAGGGTGAGAAAGGAGTATTTCTATTAATAATTGATCAACAAAAGTATCAACATTACAAACTTCCGTGTCGGCACAGTTCGAAGCCAAGAAACCAAGTTCGTTCCAACTAGGTCTCCACCACTTCAATCCTCCACCAAAGGCAAGCTCATAGCAAAGAGGTAATGAGGTCCTCTCGACAATAAGGAAAGAGCTTGGGGGCTGAACACTGTGTTCAGACTTGAGGGACAAAGGGATGAAAAATCAATATGAAGTAATTTCTCCAGAGTAACTTTGCTCTCAAAGTTGAATGCTTTCTCCTCTTTTTCCATAGCTCGAAATTGTTCTCTTATAGCCTCTAGAATGCAACTGAAGGGCCAAGTCGGAACATTTCCAGTATATGGAAGGCCAAAGGTTGGATATCTTCTGTCATGACATGGAAACCCAACCTCGTTATGTATTTTTTGGCACAAATCTCGATATACATGAGCTGTAGTGGAGCAGCAAGCGTATATGCATCTTGCAAAGCAGTTAGGGAGCGTATATGTGGAAAAATATATATTTTTGGCTCTGGATTTATCAAAAAGGGGTTGATAAGTCTGCATAGGGAAATGGAAAAAGGCCCTCTGTGCAAGATAGAAATGGTGAGGCAAATCTTTCTATAACATATGCCCCCTAATGTGTGAGATCAGAGGAGTATCTTCAATGGCCGAAATACATTATAAATAACCCAGAAGTGGAGTGGTAGAGAACCAACTAGATGAACTCAATTGCTTATTACATTATGTACTAACTTTGCATACATGGCTTCCAATAATACAATGTAGATCCATGCAATGTAGGCAAGTATAAATGCGGTTATATGCCAATAGTTGTCATAGTCACGAAAAAGGCCCGGTGAAACCAGTCTCAAAATCAATCTGAAGATATTTGTATACCATGGAGTACAATCTAATCTCCCATGATCGTTGAAGTCAAATAGGTACTGGTCCAATGAAACGGAAGCAACAGCGTAGAAAAGCTGTGTCCACAAAGTGATGTCTTCAAGTCTTCAATACAATCTGCCAATGGTGCAAGTCTACATCATGTGAATAAATGAGTTGAGGTCAAACACGATGAGACATTGTTTGATTACCGGTCATTGAGGTATACCATTAACAAACACGAGAAAGCCTACCAATGATGAAAGTAGGTATCAAGTCACCGAGTACATCTCTACAAATGTGAATAAAGGAGTTGGTGTTGAACACTTGAGAGATCCATTGATCAGGAGACATTGATGTATTCCCATCTGTAAATGGCGAGAGAGACTGCCACTAATGATTGCAAGACTTAAGGTACTCATAAAACTCTAGGTCTTGTATCCATAATACATGAGCTGAAGTCGATGGAAAGAGACTCGCTGAAAGGAAAGCATTAAGGCATCTCTCATCAGTTAGCATGAGGAACAAAGTAGGAGCTTCATGATTTGGTGGAGATCGGACGAAGAACATATTCGCGAAACAATGACCCTATGAATCTTTCATGTGTGCCAAATGAAAGCGGTACACAAAAAAGACCCTCTTAATAGAAGCCAATGATGAAAACTGTTGACAAAGGCGAGGAAACCACCAATAAGGCTATTGGCATCCAAGACACTGCACAAATCTCAAAGTGTGAATAGATGTCTTGCCATTGAACACAAGGGAAACCACCCAGTCAATGACCCATGATGAAATGTTGATTGTTGGGTTCAAGGTGACCTACCAATGATGAAAGTAGGGCTAGGGTGCATCATAAGACCAAAGTATCATGTGATCCTGAGATAAACTGAGGGTATGACCGACATGCAAAGTCAATATTTTTGAGTAGTGGCCGACACAGGTTGATAGACTTCCTTTGAACAAGAGCGTGAGACATACGGTGGACTCCGACAGCATAGAATTATTGATGTGACAACTAGATGCAAGAGGCATCCATAATGTTCTCTATAATGACTAGAAGATTAACCAGTCGGTAGAGAAAATTCTATAACGAGATCAACTTCCTAAGACCATGCTAAACCCAAAATTATGATGACGCAAGGACTCAATAAATTTGTGCTCTGTTCAAAGGTGACACGATTGCTTCCAATTACAATATAGTAGTTCCTTCTTGCCCGTATTTTTTTGTTTTTTCATAACAAGTGAATGCTATGATATAGAGGAGGGAACTAGTGTCGCAAGTAAGAAAAACTAGTACCAGCAGTGGAACGTACCTATGCTCAATGCAAGGAAATGCACGCGGGATATGGACACTCGAGGTGATGTTCCCTCCAGGGTATAGGGTGTCATATTGTGAAGGATATAAATAAGACTCTGCTTGGTTGAGGATGCAAACTGCTTGGGACATGGTTTATAACGCAAAGTGAGAATCGGCTAAAGGGTCAATACTGCAAGCAAGGGCATGAGATGCAATCACAATTTAATGCCAAAAAATGTCCTTTTTTATATATTTTAGTCTACTTGGTGTGAAAAAGGGGTAAACTTGTGCCAAATAGACGTCTTTTCAAATCCAATTTACAAGTGAAAAAGACAAGTTCACTCGGTGATCTTTTCCATTTTTGATAACAAGTCGGAAAAGATATTAACTAAGACTCACGATCTTTCAAATATAATTTTAATGAGTGTGATAGGGACAAATCACTTGACGATCTTTTCAATTTTTAATAACGAGTTGGAAAAGAGATTAACTAAGACTCATTTTTTGGGAGTCCGCAGGTAATAAGGCCACGTGTGCATGAATGATAAATGAGGCTTATTGTAAATTCATGTATCGAATTCTAATGGACTCCCGATCCTAATGAAAAAATATCGGCATGGGCACCAAATGACAAAGAGGTTCTAACTAGGTTACCCATGTTTGGTAAGTCTCTACCATTTATTAATGATGCTATGATAACAGATGGAGGTTAATGCGTCGCAATAAATGGGTTCGTACCTAAGGCGTAAAATGTGGTAATTGAAGGATAATGTGAAACTGCACGATGTAGTGAATACCTATCCTATATGCTAGGTTATGAATATACTTACCCGAAGAGACGAACGACCAACCATGACATTGAAATTTGTAAGAAAATTGAGTCGAAACTACAAAAACCAGCTTAAAACCATTTTTGAATTAGTCCATTAGAAAAAATAATAGCATAAAACTATATCAAATGGGTAAACATGTTTTATAAATAGTAATAAAATCAAAATTTACTATGTCATTTTCATTTTCACCCAAAATAGTGCAATTTGGACTAACATACCTCCAGAATTCAAATGACGATCACGGGAGCAATAGGAAATAGAATCGCAAACTGTCTGGTCCAGGTAACTCTTCATCCCATCCTCTTCAAATTCAATGGTTTACAATTTTGAATTAGGCTCCATTTTTTTAGTTTTTAAGGGCGCAAATTGATTTTTTTGGTATACGCGGGTTTCTACTAATATGTTGCATATATGAACAGATATACGCCCTTGTGTGAACTATAGGGAGCATATATCAGGCCCTACCCATGAATGTTCTTGGATAACCTTCGTATACTTGCGTAAAATGGAAAAAAATAAGCTTTTAACTCAAAGATTGATTTGGTTTTTGCAGGATGGTGTTGGAGTGGAGGGAGAGAGAGCATGAGGAGGTAGATGCAGAAGTGGATTAGGATCTAGTGGTTCAAGCGGCATTAAAAATATGTGGTCTATAGAATTTTTGGGCTCTCAAAGGAATGAGGGCCCAAGCGAGGTTATTGGAAATGCTGGTGGGCTATTTGGATCCAGATAGTGAGAGATTTATCCTTGATGGACAACCATTTAGGATCGAAGTAGAGGACATCTACTTCTTGATAGGACTTTCACGCCGAGGAGAGGTCGTGGACCTTAAGTCACGTGGGGCCGGGAGTGAGATGAAGGTCGAAGAATACATTGAGGCCCACTGTGCTACAGGGACTCCCATGGTGGGAAGTCAAATCCCTATCCGGGCTATAGGTAACCTCAGCCTAAAGATTATTGTGCTCGTACTTACCAGGATCATAGGGTTGGCCTCACTGCATAAAGCATCGAGACCACTTATTTTTTATGCACTGGAGTGTGCGAGACCTACCGTGTACGATTGGTGTACCTCACTACTGACCAATATGAAAGGTCAGCTGACAGAGTGCAAGCAGGGGGAAAAGAAAAACTTTGGGTTTGCCTCTATCCTTTGTAGCTTCTTTTTCGAGTGGATCCCAAGCCTAAGACCTAGAGTGGAGATCATTCCTAGAGGGCCACGTGATCCAACTATCGCGCGATGGATCGAGGTCATGAGACGATAGGGGGGAGGTAGGGTGGCGACACCCTACAACGATGATTTTTTCTTCTAGTGGAGGAGACAAATCATAGCTCTAGACGACTATCCCTACGCGGGAGTTGATTTCAGAGGTGATCCTGATATTCCGCTTCCACCAGGAGCCGTCTATGGTGCCATAGGTAAACAATATTTTTTATATGTTTCATTTTTTGTATTTTTTTATTTAAAAGAAAAAAAATATTTTTTGGATGGTGTTTTTAAATATTAACTCGATACTTGTGTGGTTGCACACGTGGGTCCACAACGGCCAGAGGGATTCCTATGACATAGGCGGAGGCACCGAGGAGATGAGGCAGTGGGAGGAGAGGTAGAGAGAGTCCTTTAGAACATGCAGGGAAACATGTCACGTTTGACACAGAGGATTCCTATGGTTCAGGTGGAGGATCTACCTGAAGCCATGCAGAGGTAGGTTGTCGATGTACCTAGAGCATGGGTACGACTCTTCCGGTGTCTCGCCAATGTCGTGTTTTTCTATCACAAGACTCATCCGACGCCACAGGCATAGATGTCATGGGACATGTATATCGGCTGTATATGTTTTTTTGAGGATTTTAGCCCCAATTTTGTAATATAAAACACCATATTTTTTGGAAATATATAAAGAGGGATATTTGGCTGTACTTATATCTTACAATGTGTAGATTGATTTAATGGTTTTCTTTTCTTTATTAATGTGACAAATGCCAATTCAAAACATAATTAGCGTAGGCATCAAATACATGATTAGAACTTCTAGGAATGTAAAAGTATGTAATAAAATCAAATTTTCATTCTAAAAGACGTACCCATAGGAATCAACGGAGTAATGTCGGATCACACACATGGTAATGACCGTTCAACTAACATACGACTAACTGAGAATCCAGGTGCACCTCTATAGAGTGAATACCATGTGAGATAGCATCACACAATAATTCTATGACGACGCTGTATTTGGCCACATTATTCATGGATGGCCCTAGGCATACGCTACCTGAAGACACCAGTAGACCCTCAGGAGAGTAAATCACCCAAGCGGTGGAAGCTAATTTCCATGTATGATGCCTGGCTCCGTCTGCGAATCTTACGTAGACCAAAGACTCCATTGACATCTGCCAACAAAAGGGAAAACTTGATAAGCAATCCAAAGACAAAAAATGGGAAAAGGTGTATATGCACTAAATTTACATTAGTATACAAAGGGTTTCGCCCAGGCCCAGGGCTCAAGCATAATACCTTTTTAAGTATAGCCCATTTCTAGGCTCAGCCAATTTATTCCCTTCATAATCTTCCAACTCGTAGGCTCCTTTTTCTAGAACACATCACACGATATAAGGACCATTCCACATGGGTTTAAACTTTCCTTCCCCTAGTGGTTCTTTGGCTTGGTCACACAAGAGGACCAAGTCACCCTCAACATACAACCATGGATAGACAGACTTATCGTACTGAACCTTGACACATTTCTTGTTTTCCTCAATAGCCGTAAAGGCATCCTGAAGCTGCTCGTCAAGACTCTCTAGGTGTACAAGGTGTCACTCTAAATCCAAAGTGTCAGATAGGAGCTCAACTTCCAATTTGAGAGAAGGTATTTCACATTCAACGGGAAGTATCAACTCCACACCGTGTACTAATTGAAAAGGAGAAAAACCGGTGGCAGTCTTAACCGAGGTTCGATATGCCCAAAGTGTAGGATATAACATGATGTGCCAGATGGAATTGCTTCGACTGACAGTTTTTTGCAAGATGGTCTTGAGAGACTTATTGACGGCCTCTACTTTCCCATTTTCCTGGGGTAATAAGGAGACGAGTGATCATGTTTAAACCCCATCTTAGATGCTAGTTCTATCATCATTTCATTTTGAAAATGACTGCCATGATCGGTGACAATCTCACTCAGGATACCGAACCGGGCCATAATTTGGTTGAATAGGAAAAAAGATGCAGTCTTCCCATCGGATTTCACCGTAGGCATGGCTTCGGCCCACTTGGTGAAGTATTCGACAACCACAATAATGTGTTTATTCCCCCCAGCTGAAGTTGGGTTGCAATCAACGAAATATACTCCCCACTTGGTGAAGGGACCGACGGTAATGATTGGGTGAAGAGGGGCTGGGTGCGAGCACATTTTTTGAGTGAACACCTGGCAGGGGTGACACTTCTTAACCGCTTCAATACAATCTTTAAATATGGTGGGCCAGAAGTAACCAGCTCGTGAGATTTTTTCGGTTTTCGCAAGCCCGGATAGATGACCACCACAAGCCCCTTTGTGGCAATCATTAAGGAATAACTTGGCTTCCTCATGAGTTAAACAATGATGTAAGATACTATCTATTCCTCGACGATACAAATTATCGCTGACGATTGTATACTTTTTGGCTTGGTATCTAACACGCCTTCAATCATCTCACGAGAGATGCTAAGCAAACTTCAAGGTTTGAAGATATAAAACAATATCTCCATACCAGGGGTCAGATGACGAGACGAGGAAAATGTGTTCATCTATGAACGAATTGACATGAATAACATCTTCGTCTAATCGTGGGAAATCGAATATTAACTCTGGAAAAACTAGTGATTTCTTGGACTTGGCCGAAGCAAAGTCGAGATCAAATTCTTGTAATATGACAATCCATTTATTATATTTTCCGCCTATGATACATCTAGTGAGGACGTATTGAAATGGATTAACATCGGCAACCATAGTAGTTTTTCAAAGCAATATATAGTGTCGTAAACGTTGGACTATGTGGACGACAACCAAAGTTATCTTTTCAACGTACGAGTAATTATGTTGAGGGCTAACTAAATTTTGACTGAGATAGTAGATGATGTGCTCGCGGAGCTCATAATCCTCTTGAACTAGAACCATACCAATGGTCTCTTCAGACGCAGCAATATACAACAAGTAATCTCTACTGTAATCAACATATTTTAGCAGAGGGGCCAATACCAAGGCTTTCATTAAAGTGTCAAAAGACTATTGGGCTTTCTCATCCCAGATAAACGGGGTGTCTTTCTTCAATAGGCACATGAAACCTTTAGTGATATTTCCATAATTCACAATAAACCGATGAAAAAAGTTAGCTTTCCCCTGTAAAACCTTAAGTTGTCTAATCATGTGCAGGGGAGGCAACTGAATAATTGCCTCAACCTTAAGTGTATCTACCATGATCCCTATCTCGGAGACTAAGAATCCTAAGAGACGGCCATATCTAACGCAAAATATGCATTTATGCGGATTGAGTTGGATTCTATAGTAGCGACATCTTTCAAAAACTAGTCGAAGGTGTGTAGCATGATCCACTCTCTTGTGAGAGACAACAACAAGATCATCGAGGTAAGCTTCAACTATGTGTTTGAGATCATGAAAATCGAAAGTCATGGCTCGTTGAAAGGTTGCTCCGACATTTTTTAGGCCAAAAGGAATTTTCTAGTATGCAAACATTCCCCAAGGACATATGAATGATGTCTTATGTTGGTCTATGGGTTTGATCTGGATTTGGTTATAGCCTGAAAATCTGTCCATAAAAGAAAATATTTCTCTTCCCACACATTCATCGAGAATCTGATCAATGAAAGGAGTGGGGAAGTTATCTTTAGGACAGGGCTTGTTCAGGTCGCGAAAGTCCATACACACACGGATGGTTCCTTTCTTTTTATTCATGAGAACGGGGTTGGATACCCATTCGGTCAAGGCAACTGGGTAGATAAAGCCGACATTAAGTAGCTTCTCTACCTCTGCCTTAATAGTGGGGGCCTTTCTAGGATTAATAGCTCTAAGATGTTGTCGAACGGGTTGGCATCCAGGTAAGTCCTAATCTCATGTTCGAAAATATGGGGGTCGATCCCTGGCATCTCTTCATATGACCAAGTGAATACATCTTGAAATTATTCGAAGAGGTTGGTGTAGATCAGAATCTCTTCTGGCGAACAATCCACACCTATATTTACATTTTTGATCTTTCCAGGGGTACGAGAGATATCGATATGGATGGTAGGAGAAATACTCTCCATATTCCCTTCGGCGTAAATGTGATGTGTATCAAGTGGAACTACGATGTGACCGACTATCTCACTCAGGGTAGATCTAAAATCATCTTGCTCAATTCTTTCAAGACTTGGGAGAAAATAAGATCGATGATACATATCGTCCCAAGGTCTCTCGGAAACATTCATGGCTTCAAGGATGGCTTCATCTGAAGGAAAATTCTCATCCAAGAAATCATGTGAACAAGATAACGAAGTGGCCCACACGGGCCTAAGAACTGGATCCTCCTTGATCGTCTGTGAGGGAATAGGATCGGGATCGACAGAAGAGTCAAGGATAGCTTGATATGCAATTTCTATTGTCGATAGTGGCATAACCATGCCAGGATGCAAATGACCTTCAATCGATGAAGTCGGAGAAGGTAGGGTCCAAGGGTCACTAAAATAATAAGTGCGGAAAGGGATGGACTTCTCTACTGAAGAAAGCGTATTGGACATGGCGTAAATGTGGTGAGTCAATGCCGAGAATTTGAAATTACCCATGAGGGAAGAATACATTCCGACACCGATATTCTCAGTTGTCAATTGAGAATTGTCGACCATAGGGATCGACGGTCCAACAGATGTGTTCGGGCTAAAGTACGCAAAGGATAACTGGTCGATCGTCACAATATCCCCCTGATGAGGAAAACAAAGAGTGAAAAAAATAGATGATATGATGACAACCATAGCATAAGTCCAATTGCAACCTAGTAATAGGTTATAATTAAGAGGTGCATCAACTACCTCTACCATCTTCCCACTTAACTGGACTGGAAAGGTAGGGAGAATACCATGAGGGCGGAAGGAATGACCATCGAATGCAGTCAACATGGTCGATGAGTTTGAAAGGGTTGGATAACCGATAGCTTTCCAACAGACTAAGGACATCACACAAGTGGAAACACCTTCATCAATGACTGCTTGTTTGATGGTATATTTGTAATACTCCACGTGGATTTGGAAAGCCACATGGTAGGGTAAGTGAGGCTTCACGTCTGTGACATCAAACTTGATGATCTTTGAGCCACTAGGTTCTAGAGATCCTAAGGCAGAGAGTAAGGCATTCCTCTATGATGGACACGTCTGGAGTAACTCCAAAGCAAACATTGCACAAGGTGTTTTCCCCAGATCCTCAACAATAGAGTAGTTCTTGGTGGCTCTAGCATTAGGGTTATGGGTAGACTGCTTGAATACTCCTTTCAAAATATGAGGCGGTGGCTCTGGTTTCTCAATCTGTAAATTCGTCTCCGAGGGTGGAGGAGCTTCTAGGATGGTACTATTTTTTGAAGAGGCATAATCTCAAGAGTAAGTGGCTATATCAAATTTTGCGTCGACCATATTGATATAGACACGGTCGCCATATTGCGGTGGTGGGTTTTGACTCCCCCCAGGTGCATCTTCAACGTTCGAAGAACTCAAGGCTAAGTTTTGGTTATGAGGAAAAGGATTCATTAGCACAACGAGCGGAAGATTTAAAAGCCTCATAGCCTCCACAAGTTTGGGGCATAAGTGTGTAAGGTGATCATTAGTACAAAGTTTACAAGGATCGAATTGTTGGGCTCTAAAAATGGCCTCTTCCTCACTGAAGACCCTGAAAGTAGCAACGTCCTTTGAAATAGGATCATGAAAATACTTTAAAAACCATTATAAAAGAAATGTTGGGGGTATGGGAGTCTTAAATAACCATTTTCGCTTACGCCCTTCCTAGATATGGTTCAAAATATGAGTGTCAGTACCCTGGCATAAAGTTGACAAAAGTTCAAAGCTAGCATCGTAACGAACAGGTGGTTGAAAATGGTTAATAAAGGTTAGCACTAACTATTGAAAAGACCCATATGTCCCCCTAGGTAGCTCAATATACCATTGTGACACAATCTCGATAAGAGTGCACTAAAAAAATCGTAATCTAATAAAATCATGATTCAAAGAATTCAATGAGCACCAGAGGTGAAAAGTAGTGACGTGATCACCAGGGTCCTCGCCATTCTTACCCTCAAACTTTGGAATGTCTGACGGAAGCTTGGCGGGGAAAGGGGGCCATGTGGGATCATGAATCACTAGTTCGTTCATTAGTTTAGAGAAATCTGGCAGATTAAGCATGGCTAGAAAGGGAATATGGGGTTTTGACACCTGATCCCATCCTCCCACAAAAGACTGAGTATTAGGAGCTGCGTTCCATCTAGGATTTTGGTAAGGACCAGAACCTTGTTCAGAATTAAAATACCCTCCTCTGGGAGGATTCGTGAAATATGGATTGGGCATCATTCCAGCAGGAATGTTCTGATAAGGGTTATGAAAATTGCCCCCAGTTGGATTAGCTCCAAACTGAGGGTTGTTAAAAATGCCCCCAAATAGATTAGATCCACATTGGGGGGTGACCAAGACATAAGACTGACCTCTTCCAAGTGGGAATCCATAGGATTGAAGTGGATTTGTTATGCCAAAAATATTGGTCTAATTCGACACCAAGGGGATAGAGATATAGGGTAGAACTTGTCCACCAGCTTGGTTGTTCCATCCAGCCGTAGAAGGATTAGACCTGGGTTTAAGGAAGGGGACACTTCCTACATTAGGATTTTCTTGGGGAACATGAGAGCCACCAAACAGAAAAGGAGTGTGAGGTGTAGTGCCCCCAGGTCCAAGGCTAGCATTATGGTCAGCAGCTAGGATGGCAGTCGAAAACTGCGAAGTGAAACTTGACATACCATAGGAAAATGAACTAGTAGCCATGGGGATGGTCTGAACATTGTAACTCGACGAGTGGCCAAAACCCCTAAAATGGTTAGAGGTAAGAGATGAAGCATTGACTACGGGCCGAGCCATAGTACCGGTGTAGGCCTCTGACATTGCAACTGTAGAAGCTGCAGGTTTCGAAGGAGTGCAATTAACTATAGTGGGATTGGGAGTTGATGAACTCCCAATGTTCTAAAGACTAGACTCAGTACTCATCCTTGTGGGATCACAAGTCTAAAAAGTGGATGTGTGTGTACCACTCTCGATAACTCTACGCATTTTAGAAGGCAATAGCTCGAAAACCGGTGGTAACTGTAACAACCGACGGGACCTGCGAGGAAGCTGGTCCAACTCCACGACGACTTATGAATCTCAACAAATAAAAATATATCCTAAGGCCAACTAGTAATCAAAGATCATGCCAAAAAGTCAAACGGCCAATATGCATGCAAACAGGCTAAAGTGGTTGAGTGGCCTCCCTCGCTAAAGAAGGTATGCCTCATCCAGGAGGGACTTGAGACTCCCTGCTAAAGTTTGGAGGTAACATAATCAACTATAAGGGCCCTCGTAGGCTTAAAAACCAGTTGGTCAGATCCCCCCGGAGAGGTAATATTCCATAAAGGTTGTGTGTTGTCCGATCCCTATCTGACTCAAATACAAGCAGAATAACCCCTGCAAGTAGCCTATGTGAAACCTAAGTCAAGAAACTAATCAACCACTGTATAACTGATGCATAGGTGAACAATCATAAGTCTGGATTACCGTATGGGCAAGGTAGCAAAGCCTGAAACCTTGAAAGTACCGCCTCTCACAGAGGTATGGATACTAGCAAGATACCCAAATATGAATAAATCCACAGAAATATCTCTTATGCTAGGTGAGTATCCAGGGGTTATCCCTTCAACAAACTTTGCGCGACCTCGTGCTTAACTCTGGTGTGAGAGGAGCCTCCTAATATTACCAATTATACAATGGATTTCTCAACTCCCTGTGTCAGACACATATGTTGATTTAATTGCCTTGGAGAAGTTTACTCACAAAATCCTATTCCAAGGCACTAAATCCTAGGCTAGTTTGTGCACCCTAAACAATAAAATCGTTACTAATCAATTTTAGTTTAAAGCGTAAATTTTATTGGTCGTGATTACTCAAAAAGGTATGGAAATGAAACTCATGGTGTTATGACTCTGCATGAAAATAAAAATAGATATAATGCAAAGCCTAAATTTAACTTTTCAGTGAATGATGTGCTAAATAAAAACAGTGCAATCTTCAATTTTAACTCTGCAACTCAGAAGTAAAATGCAATATTTCGCTAAATGTGCTAAGCTAATGATAAAGGTTCCAAGACAAAAATACCAACCAATGAAAAATATCTATTTTTTTTATTTTCAATGTATTAAAAAGAAAATGCATGGACTGATAAGTGACTTGATATATAACTTCTACTGTGTATAAAAGAAATCACTCAAGCAGAATACCAAGCAGCTAAGAAGACAACCTAGCTACCAAGGACAAATAAAAAATGGAAAACAAAGAGAAATACATCGCCCAAAAATTCAACTCCAAACAAGTTTCCTGTCATCCCAGATAATCTCAACAGGCACAATAGAGACCTAAGAAGGCCTGGTAATTCTCAAAACCTACCCAAAAGTCACTAAACCAAGCAAGCAAGCAAGCAAGCAAGGGGAAGTGGTATACGCGATTTTTCAAGAGAAAAGGGTGTATATACGCCTCTTTCAGTGGGAAAACAAGCGTGTATACACGACTGTCAGGGAAAAAAGGGTGTATATCTTTTAAAACAAGGCTAGGAAAGGGTAAAAGGCTGAAAAACTCAGATCCAGAGTGAACAAACTCTGTCCAACTATGATACAACAAGAAACGCAAAGGAAAAAGAGCAATGTAAGAAGAAAAAATACTTCAACCCTTAGAAGGAAGATCTATCCCTAGTGGAGTTGCCAATTCTATTACAAGGGAAAAAATCTCTATGGCCAAGGGTAAACCACAATAGACAGGTATGACTACATAAATCAATTCAATTCCAACATGTGCTATATAAAATAATGTGCAATACGAGGAAGAAGCCTACATCAATCCAATCATTTGATGCCATTCCACCATTGAGCACTTTGACCCAAAGCTTTACACCTGCAAGAAGTTCTCAACAAACAAGAGATGCAAGTATATAGTGACAATATATAAAATGAGTTAGCACATCAGATTGCACAATCCATTAATAAGCATTAAAAACATGTCCATGGATGATAATCATATATTTGCAAGATATCGATAGGACGAGAAATGAGTATTTCTATTAATAATTGATGAACAAAGGTATCAACATTACAGACTTTCGTGTCGGCACGGTTCAAAACCAAGAAACCAAGTTCCTTCCAACTGGGTCTCCATGACTTCAATCCTCCACCAAAGGTAAGCTCATAGCAAAGAGGTAATGAGGTCCTCTCGACAATAAGGAAAGAGCTTGGGGGATGAACACTATGTTCAGACTTGAGGGACAAAGGGATGTAGACTCAATATGAAGTAATTTCTCCAGAGTAACTTTTCACTCAAAGTTGAATGCTTTCTCCTATTTTTCCATAGCTTGAAATTGCGCTCTTATAGCCTCTAGAATGCAACTGAAGGGACAAGTCAGAACGTTTCCAGTATATGGAAGGCCAAAGGTCGGAGATCTTCTGTCGTGACATGGAAACCTGACCTCATTTTGTATTTTCTGGCACAAATCCCGATATACGTGAGTTGTAGTGGAGAAAAAAGCGTATACGCATCTTGCAACGTAGTTAGGGAGCGTACATGTGGAAAAATATATATTTTTGGCTCTGGATTTATCAAAAATGGGTTGATAAGTCTGCATAGGGAAATGGAAAAAGACCCTCTATGCAAGATAGCAATGGTGAGGAAAATCTTGCTATAACAGATGCCCCCTAATATGTGAGATCATAGGAGTATTTGCGATGGCCAAAATACATTATAAATAACCCATAAGTGGAGTGGTAGAGAACCAGCTGGATGAACTCAATTGCTCATTACATTATGTACTGACTTTGCATACATGGCTGCCAAGAATACAATGCAGATCCATGTGGAAAATATACCAACAAGTGTTCATGGCCATGAGTAGGCAAGTANGTATAAATGCAGTTACATGCCAATAGTTTTCATAGTCACGAACAAGGCCTGGTGAAACTAGTCTCAAAATCAATCTAAAGATATCTGTATACCATGGAGTACAATCTAATCTCCCATGATCACTGAAGTCAAATAGGTACCGGTCCAATGAAATGGAAGAAACATATCAAGAAAGTTGTGTCCACAAAGTGATGTCTTCAAGTATTCAATACAATTCACCAATGGTGCAAGTATACATCATGTGAATAAATGAGTTGAGTTCAAACAGGATGAGACATCGTTTGATTACCGGTCATTGAGGTATACCGTTAACAAATGCGAGAAATCCCACCAATGATGAAAGTAGGTATCAAGGCACCGAGTACATCTCTACAAATGTGAATAAAGGAGTTGGTGTCGAACACTTGATAGATACATTGATCAGGAGACATTGATGTATTCCCATCTATCAATGGCGAGAGAGACTACCACTAATGACTGCAAGCCTCAAGGTACTCATAAAACTCTAGGTATCGTATCCATAATACATGAGCTGAAGTCGATGGAAAGAGACCTGCTGAAAGGAGAGCATTAAGGCATCTCTCATCAGTTTGCGCGAGGAATAGAGTAGGATCTTGATGATTTGGTGGATATTGGACGAAGAACATGTTCACGAACCAACGACCCTGTGTGTCTTTCGCGTGTGCCAAATGCAAGCGATACACGAAAAAGACCCTCGGAATAACAGCCAATGATGAAAACTGCTGACAAAGGTGAGGAAACAACCAATAAGGCTAATGGAATCCAAGACATTGCACGAATCCCAAAGTGTGAATAGATGTCTTGCCATCAAACACAAGGGAAACCATCCAGTCAACGAACCATGATGAAATGTCGATTGCTGGGTTCAAGGTGACCTACCAATGATGAATGTAGGGCCAGGGTGCATCATAAGACCAAAGTATCATGTGATTCTGATACAAACTGAGGGTATGGACGGCATGCAAAGTCAATATTTCTGAGGAGTGGCCGACACAGGTTGATAGACTTCCTTTGAACAAGAGCGTGAGACATACGGTGGACTCCAGAAGCATAGAATTAATGATGTGACAACTAGATGTAGGAGGCATCCATAATGTTCTCTATAGTGACTAGAAGATTAACCAGTCAGTAGAGAAAATTCTGTAACGAGATCATCTTCCTAAGGCCATGCTAAACCCAAAATTATGATGATGCAAGGACTCAATAACTTTGTTCTTTGTTCAAAGGTGACAGGACTGCTTCCAATTAAAATATAGTACTC
>JASDQU010106744.1:117621-134743 GCA_032191745.1 Picea mariana | reverse complement strand
AACAAGTGAATGCTATGATATAGAGGAGGGAACTAGTGTCGCAAGTAAGAAAAAATAGTTCCAATAGTGGAACGTACCTATGCAAAATAGACGTCTTTTCAAATCCAATTTACGAGTGTGAAAAAGACAAGTTCACTCGACGATATTTTCCATTTTTTATAGCGAGTCGGAAAAGAGCTTAACTAAGACTCATGATCTTTGAAATATAATTTTAACAAGTGTGAAAGGGACAAATCACTCGACGATCTTTTCAATTTTTAATAACGAGTCGGAAAAGAGCTTAACTAAGACTCATTTTTTGGGAGTCCACGGGTAATAAGGTCGCATGTGCATGAATGAGAAATGAGTCTTATTGTAAAGTCATGTATCGAATTCTAATGGACTCCCGGTCCTAAGGAAAAAATATCAGCATGGGCACCAAATGACAAAGAGGTTCTAACTAGGGTACCCATGTTTGGTAAGTCTCTACCATTTATTAACAATGCTATGATAGCAGATGGAGGTTAATGCGCCGCAATAAATGGGTTAATACGTAAGGCGTAAAAGTGGTAATTGAAGGATAATGAAAAACTACACGATGTAGTGAATACCTATCCTATATGCTAGGTTATGAATATACTTGCCTGAGGAGACAAACGACCAACCATGACGTTGAAATCTATAAGAAAATTGAGTTGAAACCACAAAAACCATCTTAAAACCATTTTTGAATTAGTCCATTAGACAAAATAATAGCATAAAACTATATCAAATGGGTAAAAATGTTTTATAAATAGTAATAAAATCAAAATTTACTATGTCATTTTCATTTTCACCCAAAATAGTGCAATTTGGACTAACATACCTCCATAATTCAAACGGTGATCGTGGTAGCAATAGGCAATGGAATAGCAAACCGTCTGGTCTAGGTAACTCTTCATCCCATCCTCTTCAAATTCAATGGTTTACAATTTTGAATTAGGCTCCATTTTTTTAGTTTTTAAGGGCGCAAATTGAGTTTTTCGGTATACGTAGGTTTCTACTAATATGTCCCATATACGACTAGATATATGCCCTGTGTGAACTACATGGAACGTATATCAGGCCCTACTCATGACTGTTCTTGGATAACCCGCGTATACTTGTGCAAAATGGCAAAAAATAAGCTTCTAACTCAAAATTTGATTTGTTTTTTGCAGGATGGTGTTGGAGTGGAGCGAGAGAGAGCATGAAGAGGAAGATGCAGCAGTGGATCGGGATCTAATTGCTCAAGAGACATTAAAAAGATGTGTTCTATACAATTTTTGGGCTCTCAAAGGAACGAGGGCACAAGTGAGGTTTTTGGAAATGATAGTGGGCTATTGGGATCCAGATAGCGAGAGCTTTATCCTTGATGGACAACCATTAAGGATCGAAGTAGAGGACATCTACTTCTTGACAAGAATTTCACGCCGAGGAGAGGTTGTGGACCTCAATTCACATGGGGTCGGGAGTGGGATGAAGGTAGAAGAATACATTGAGGCCCACTATGTTGCAGGGACTCCCATGGTGGGAAGTCAAAGTGTGTCCAAGCAATATACACTTGACAGGAATTTTTTTTCCATTGCCACCATTGCCAACGTTCTTGATCTAGATGGAGAACACCATACCAGAGTTTGTCCAAGTCATATGAAATGTCTTATAAAGAGAAATAATGTTTCATTTGGATTACCGAAGCAGTGGGATTCGAGCCATCAAATTTGGTCACATCCACCCGCGGAAGGCATAGGTCACGTTGAAAGTGATGGTGCTGAAAGTTATGGGAATGAGAGGAAGTTTCAACTTCAGTATTTGGAGGTGGGTCAGATAAAGTTTTATCTATAGGGATATGCATCTTGGTGCAGAGTGTCGAAAAGAAAGATTCAATATGGGTGGTCAGGTCTTGTTTGATTTCCTCCATTGAGGACTACATGGTTGTATTGATGGTGAAAACATTGGCACTGAGTTGTTTCACTTCTTGTTGGGTCTCGGTGAGATTACATTGCAAGGTATTGAAGCGAGCTTCCAAGTCTTGGCTACGGGTATGGGCCATGATGACGAGGGAACCGGAATAGGGCGGGTGGGGTCAATTTTTTTTCCAAAAAATGATATGTATGAATGTGATAAGGGCAAAGAGATGAATCCAATGGAATATGTCTCAAATAATGGTGAGAAAATTTCAGTCTGAAGAATACTGCAGTGATTAAATGACCAAATTCTAACCAGGAAGAAATGTGTAGTGATTTGGCAACCCGAACATAGTTGCGTGCCAATAGATCTTATCTTTTTTAATTTTTTTATGTTTATGTCTGCAACATCCCTATATCCCGTAGTTTGTAAATAATCAAAAATAGGATTACCATGATGAAGCATGTGGACAATGTAAATGTATTATTGTTTGAGTTGCCAATAACTGACTGTGGGGGTGAAGCATTGAAAGTACTGGCCATGATATCACTAGAGAAAGAATGTGAAAACTATACGAGAGGGTTCATTATATCAAATAAACCCAAATTTCCATTGATGAGGATGATAAACCTCCTTTAGATCCCAAGGAGAGAAATTGGTTAATGAAGAAAGGACCAATGGTTGAATTATCAACCACCCCCATGAATGGGAGCATGGGCTAGCTGCAGAATGTTAGCCTGAAGTACCAGAGAGATCTGCAGACCCAAGCTTCCTTCTGACAGAAGGAACATGATGAGTCGGGAACCTTCCAAAATAAATAAGGTAATATAGATACACATGGACAATCATAGAGGAGACGGGAGTGCAAGCTCGTAAGAGAGATGCGCTAAGCTCTCTAGCGGAGGATGCATGGAAGGATGTGAGATTGAATCTGAGAGAGCATTTGATAAACCTCTTTGAGGCCATAACAGAGAGAGAAATCTCTAAAAGTTTGCAAAGAACAGAACCTGAGAAGAACTCGAAAAAAAAAAGAATCCTTGAAAACCGTGACAGTTCCCTGGTGATATCATGGCTTGGAACGAGGGTGGCCAGAGTGATAAGAATGAATGCCTATGAGCCTATGGTAGGGTGGAAGTATGAACACCCACATTCATTTAGTTGGAGGCAACCTGTAATAGATAAGTGTTCTCCTACCCTGTGTAATTGAGTTGTAACTATGTATGAATTGGATATACTGTGAATGTTTTCAGGAATGTGCATGATTTCTTAATGGATATGTCATATCACTTTTATTTATGCTTGGTTGTATAATTAGGCAAGTAGGAAATTATATGGTTCAGACAGGATTTGTACTCGTAGATCCTTGCGCCCTATGGTGGCCTAAGCTAGAGCCATGAACTGTGAGTTTGTCGACCTTAGGTACAGTTTCAAGTATGCATCTTGACCCACCTAGTCGTTCTGAGTCCCTTGGAGGATGGAGTTGTTAATCTTAGGAGAGGCAGTGTAGATATGCATCGTCTCTCTGCGAGAGACCGAGAACTACTTAATCTCTAGACTTGATGAATGAGCGCAAGGGGTACGCGGAAATTCTTTCAAGTGTTAAATCTAGTATAAAGAGCGTAACGCTCCTAAGTCCTTCATAAATGACCAAGCTTAGAAAAGATATCACTTTCATAAGTGTTGAAGAGATCCTAGAGTCAAACTTGTAGGAGAAGCAAAGTTTTGATACCTTTGAAGACTGATAAATATTCCAAGTGGAGGAAATCAGAATCTCAAGAGGAGGAGTGACAATGGTCGTTGGATCATAATGAAAAGGATCGACAACCGTTGGATTAGAGGAAGGTGCACGAGTCTTAATGCTCGCATGCACAGGGGAGAGGACCCATCAAGGTTTGAGACTCAATATTTCTGAAGCCCGGAGAGACGGAAAGCCGAAGTGAAATATCAGTCGTGGATCGACGAAGTGAATCTAGACCATTAGATGCAGAAGAATACATGTCGACGGGTCGTGAGATCAAGAGGAAGGCAAAGGTGAAGTGCTGAAACACCCAAAGCTTGAATTTCCAAAGAGATGTGAGCCGTCGATTGGAAAGCGGACACCTGTCAACAGATCGAGAAATCTGGGTAAATTCCTGAAGTGATTCATATTCTTTGTATTCAGGGAAGGCGTGGTGTGAATCCTTGAACTCCGGGTAAAGTCTCGAAGTGATTCATAGCTGTTGGATTCGGGGAAGGCGTGGCGTGAAGCTGTGAACTCCGAGTAAAGTCTCGAGCTGATTCATAGCCGTTAGATTCGGAGGAGACATGTCACAAATCTATGAACTCTAGGTAAAGACCCGAAGTAATCCCAAGCTGTCCGATCTAAGAGGACACATGGTAGGATTCTGCGTATTTGGGGGGAAGAGAAGTTTGAGATTTGAGATCTCAAATGTCTGAAACCTGAAGGAGGCCCCAACCTTTGATCGAGAAAAGGGTCGGAGGATCATTGATTTGGGTTGAATGGTCAAACACCTGAAGTGGAGGCAAGACCATTGATTGGTAGGACAGGTGCCTACAGATCTCCAGTTCTCGAAGGTCAACATTTCGCTGACTCGTACATCAGGAAAGTCAAAGACAAGAGTTGTGAAGACTCGCGAAATGTGAAATCGCGATTTGATTTGAGCCGTTATATCACGAGGAGTTGTGAGCCTTCGATCTTACGCTTGAAAATATCAGGAAATCAGGAATTGAGAGAACAGAGGTGAACCAAACTCCAAATTCCTAAAACACGAAATCACGACACGCTGTTTAGTTGTCGACTAGTCACAGCCTTGGTCACATAAAGGGAGGGGCTTAACCAGGAGAGCTAGCGCCTAAATACGCTGAAGCTTAAAGGTGTTAAGTAGAAAGATGCGGGTTCCATATAACTTGTGCCTTAAAAGAAAGAGGTTCTGTTAAGCAGATTTGAGGTTCTTCCCTGACTTCCATTGACCAAGATTAGAGATCATGGATGGAGGAATTGACTAGTTGAGGAAAAATAATTTTATTTTTATTTTTGCCCCATCATGGGTGTGTTACAAATTGGTATCAGAGCATGGTTAGAACACTTGGTCTGCTTTGGCTCATGTATGAGTTACGTAAGGATATGTTGTTATCTTCATTTACTCCTTGAGGAGAAGGATTGTGGATTGAACCTATGATTTTGGGAATTCTTGTTGAATTTCAGCAGAAGAATTTATTTATCCCTTGTCAATGTGATAACTACTCTTACCAGAGTAGGGATATGCTAGTTAACATTTATAATAAGACTTGAATGTGGATAGCTAAAGGAGGCAAGGTTCTGTCAAGTGTAGCTGAAGCTCTAAGAACGAAAGACCTGGTGTTCGTAACACTACTTCTAAGCATGGGTAGTTGGGACTTCAGGCACTAATGATGGTGGATTGTAAAATGGTTAATACCTTTGTGGGCTTAAAGGAATCTGATAGAATCAGGTAGGATCCTTGGCAGTTATAGTTACTGCTTTATATTAAAATCAGAGTATACAACTCCTCATGACCAGAGAAAAGTGAGATGGGTAAGACCTTATGGACATTGATGCAAGGAGGTTTTATTGCTAATACATTGTCGCATAAAGAGGAAAGTGACCCTGGTTGGTTATAGACATGAGAGAAGGCAACATCAACATGAGATATGACTGTGAGATTAGTCCTGTAAGTGATTGAAATCTCAAACTAAAGGACATAGACGATGAAATTAAACTAGCAAGTGAATGCATTAGGTAAAAATGTGCAATAGATGCACCCACACATACATGAATGTGTATACATGATCATAAGGATGCTTGGAAGATCCTTGGAAAAAGGATATAGAAGCTTGATATGTCCATGTGTGTGAATGACATGGAAAAAGGTGTAAGCAATAAGCTAACATGATGATTACTTAGCTGTGTTTAATTATGCTTGAGTGAATGGGTTAAATACATAATGGATGAAAGTTAACAAAACCAGAATACGTATGGATATGTAATCAGGTATGACAAAGATGCATGTTTATATTCCTTAAGGAATATTTGGTAAACAGGTAAAAGCTAACTCAAGGTTGAGTCTAGCACAGATAGTGATGGAGGAACTGTGTGAAGATTCTATGGAGGAACTGTGTGAAGACTCTGTCAAGAAAACAAAGTCACAACCTTAATGGCTGCTGAGAATTAAGCAGTAAGCCACAAGTTTATATGAATACCAGAATCCTGGATCACATTTTGAAAAAAAAAACAAAAAAAAAATCATGTAATGAGTAGAAGAGTAATAAATGAATATTGACCATTCTGATAACCGAATGGTAATGTGCAGGATGCACAGGTTCGTGATCCCTTATGAACAAAATTTTTCTATTAAGCATGTTGTTGTATTCCAAAAAGATTAGGGTGAGGCTTAACCAAGGCTTCTGAAGGAAAAGAATAGGAAGATCGCAACATGGAGTAAATTGCGAAAAAAAAAACCCAGAGAAAAGACACTGATACCTTTGAAATAAATCAGCTGGGATGAAACGTCCCAGGTGATGTAGAAAGAATTTGAAGAAGGGGAGAGCCCTCAATTCTTTTCTTGATGTGTATTATGTTTTTCTCTGAATGAGAAAGCTAATACATAGATGAAAGTAAATGTTCTAACACCATAGTGATGATGGTTATATTACTGTAGAAATGATTGAGAACTGTTGTGTTGCACTCATAAAAACATTAAGGATAATGTTATGAAGTGCATACAGATATGCTAGGACATGTCTGAAAATGTTTTATTAATTCAAATGTTATGGTACTTGCATTTTTAATTTACATGACGACTAATGTGTTTATGATGTATTTCATGTGTAGAAAGAAATAGATTGGAACTGTTGATAAAGACAATTGCCAATAATGACAGAACTGGTATAAAAATGTTCATGCCTATGTGGCACAAGGTATGAAGGGATTGGGTAAGAATCCCTTATGAAATGTTTTATGCTCTTAATTCTATGTATGAAATGTTGAAGGGAAGTTGTATGCCATGGATACCCAAGTAAGGTATGATTCGGGAAGGAGAACCCGAATGTTGGAGGTGTGAATCTCTGGCAGTGAAGACTGATTGTATGATGCAAGAGCATCTGAACCAAGTGATATATGTTGACTCAAAAGGTCCAAAAACCTCTACCAAGAGATCATATAAATCCCTTCGATCAAATACAGATCAAGATCGTGAGGATCACGAGAGAAAACCATGATCGAATTAGGTTAATCAAGAACCTGACAATGAAAGTGAACACGAGCCGTTCATCGAAAGGAAACTAATCTTAGTCATCAGATCGATTTCAAGATCCACTAGAGTTAACGGATCAAACGCCAGTTGTTCATAAGATCGACGACCCACATTCATTGCAGGGATTGAATAGGCACACAAGTTAACGACGGAGTCTGTGTCCGTAATTTAAACTCAATACAATTTTGTTTTGAGTTTGGGGTCCGATCCTAGATCGGACGACCCACATATATTGCAGAGATCTGAAGGAGAACTAAACCACAAACTAGTTGACTTTCTGCAATCCCTTGCAACCATTGGATCCGGGGATAGACGGATCTTCACCATCAAAGTGCAGGCAAGAGGTTTATCCAGGATCATAGCACCTGGACACGAGAGCTAAAAGAGTAACACCTGAAAAGAATATAGCTAAGGTCACAACTCTCGATCGTGTGAAGATAAAGCGGAGTCCCTCCAAACCAGTAAGAAAAATAGAGTTTAGCACTCTACGATTAGACTGTGGTCACGAGGACTGGTTCTATGGGAATCAAGGTGCTCACAGCTAGCACATTACATGGATTTTTCAGTAAGGAAGGAGGACCTTCCAATGTTTTACTTACATTATGTAAGTGTTGAAGGAAAACAAAGTGGGTGGCCATAGGTGTTGGCACCTTGGTTATTAATGAAGGAAGAATGCTTAAAGGAATTCATGTGAAACTTTTGAGTTTCATGTGTACTGATTTGAGATCGTGATTGGCCTATAGCAGGAATCATGGTCCTGCTATAAGAGTGAATGAAAATGAATAATCCATTTGGTGAAGAGGTTGGTTAAATTCCAATACACCATGGCCAAGAACCCGTCATAAAGTGTGACAAACTTGAAATCAATACAAGAGTGCATTGGGTATGATTGTGGCTGTGAGTACGGGCACATTTGTTAAATCATTTAAAATGTTGAATTATGCTTCGAAAGGTTTGGTATGTTGAAATGAGGCATAGGAAAGGAATGGGTTTCCCTTTTCATGTCTATATAGATGTGATGAACTATTAGTATGCATGGTTTTGAGTATATATATATATATATATATATATATATATACATGAATGCATGAGAGACTAACAATTTGTTGGGCTATGGAAAGAATGAATTGGATGAAGTAAAGGGTCATGGATATGGTAGTGATGTAACCCCATAATGAAGACCAATTGTCTATTGATCCAAACTGCAAGGAATGGTATTTTCCTTTTTGGAGAAATTGAATTTGATGTTAGAATACATAACTCTGAAATTGTTTGTAACGGCGTTATAAAGGTATAACAAAATATATGTGCATAGGAAACTAACAATTTGGTTGGCTGATTGAAGTTGAAAGTGCAGGAAATAAAGGGGTCTTGGATATGGCACCGTTGTAAGCCCATAAGGAAGACCCATTACCTGTTGAGCCAAACCGCTATGGGAAGGAAAGTCCCATAATTATGAATCTGGTTACTGTGTGAAACAAATTGAAAAGAAAATGTGGAATTTGGAAATCTGTGGGTGATAGATTTAAAAGAAAATTTTGAATTTAAAATTTATAATGATGTCACATGAATTTCTATATACCTGTGATATAGGTGAGAATGAGAGTAACCTTCTTCCCTAACTTTCGCTGAGATGGAAGAAAAGATCTGTCCAGAAAGCAATGATTATGAAAAATGGCTACTACTGAGCCATGAGAACCCCGTGATAAGCCATGATCGCCTGAAATATATTGTGTTGAGGTAACAAAATCCAGAGGGATGACTCGAAAGAGAAATTATGAGGGAAGCCTCAAATATAAGACTTGATAGAGTCTTTGGAATCCTTTCTGTGTGAGAAAACCTAGGCAGGGAAAGATGGATCACCCGAGGAACTGTATAACAGAGAAGGGGATGCCTGAACCTAGGCCTGGAAGGTGAGTGACAGCAAGGAAGATGAAACCTTAACAGTTCTTGTAAACTATTGATTGGGATCATGCACCCAATGGTATGTCAAGGAAAAACAATAATCCCGGATAACAAAACAACCATGTGAATGCAAACCCACAAACTGCGCAGATAATTATTGTGCTAAGATTATGAAATTTTCCTAGAAATTTTCTTTTATGCAATGTTTTCACATAAGACTATGATTAATGTGCTTGTTGTCCAATAATTATTGAAAGCATGTGTTTTTGAGGAAAAACACCGAGGACGGTGTTCCTTTAAGGGGGAGGGAATTGTAACATCCCTATTTCCCCCAGTTTGTAATTAATCATAAATAGGATTACCATGCTGAGGCATGTGGACAATGTAAATGTATTATTGTTTGAGTTTCCGATAAATGACTGTGGGGGCGAAACCTTAAAAGTAATGGCCATGATATCACTAGAGGAAGAATGTGAAAACTATATGAGAGGGTTCATTATATCAAATAACCCCAAATTTCCCTTGATGAGGATGATAAACCTCCTTTAGATCCCAAGGAGAGAAATCGGTTAATGAAGAAAGGACCAGTGGTTGAATTATCAACCACCCCCATGAATGGGAGCATGGGCTAGCTGCAGAATGTCAACCTGAAGTACCACAGAGATTTGCAGACCCGAGATTCCTTCTGGTAGAAGTAACATGATGAGTCGGGAACTTTCCAAAAGAAGGAAGGTAAGATAGAGACACATGGGCAATCAGAGATGAGAGAGGAGATGGGAGTGAGAGCTTGTAAGGGATATGCATGGAGCTCTCCAGTGGAGGATGCACGGAAGGATGGGAGATTGATGCTAAGTGAGCATCTGATAAACCTCACCGAGGTCATAACAAAGAGAGAAATCTCTGAAAGTTTGCAAAGAACAGAACCCGAGCAGAACTGGAACAAATAAAGAATCCTTGAAAACTGCGAGAGTTCCTTGGTGATTTCATGGCTTGGCACGGGGGTGGCCAGAGTGATAAGAATGAATTCCTATGAGCCTATGGTAGGGTGGAAGGATGAACACCCATAGTCAGTTAGTTGGCAGCAACATGTAATAGATAAGTGTTCTCCTACCCAGTGTAATTGAGTTGTAACTGTGTATGAATTGGATATACTATGAATGTTTTTATTAATGTGCATGATTTCTTAATGGATATGTCATATCCCTTCTATTTATGCTTGGTTGTATAATTAGGCAAGTAGGAAATTATATGGTTCGGACATGATTTGTACTCGTAAATTTTTGCGCCCTGTGTTGGCCTAGGCTAGAGCCACGAACTATGAGTTTGTCGACCTTAGGTACAGTTTCATGTACGCATCTCGACCCACCTAGTCGTTCTGAGTCCCTTGGAAGATGAAGTTGTTAAGCTCAGGATAGGTAGTGCAAGTATGCACCGACTCTCTGCAAGAGACTGAGAACTACTTAAGCTCTAGACTTGATGAATGAGCGCAAGGGGTATGGGAAATTCTTCCAAGTGTTAAATCCAGTAGAAAGAGCGTAATGCTCCTAAGTCCTTTGTAAGTGGCCAAGATTAGAAGAGATAGCACTTTCGCAAGTGTTGACGAGATCCCAGAATCAGACTCGTAGGAGAAGCAAAGGTTTGAGACCTTTGAATACTGATAAATCTTCCAAGTGGAGGAAATCAAAAGCTCGGGAGGAGGAGCAACAATGGTCATTGGATCACAATGAAAAGGACTGACAACCTTCGGATCATAGGAAGGTGCACGAGTCTTAACACTCACACACAAAGGAGAGAGGTCCCATCAAGGTTTGAGACTTGATATTTCCGAAGCTCGGAGAGATGAAAAGATGAAGTGAAATCTCAGTCGTGGATCGACCAAGTGAATCTGGACCGTTAGAACCAGAAGAATACGTGTCGGTGGGTCGTGAGATCTAGAGGAAGGAAAAAGTGAAGTGTTGAAACACCCAAAGCTTGAATAGCCGAAGAGCCATGAGTCGTCAATTGGCAAGGGGACACTTGTTAATAGATTGAGAACTTCGGGTAAAGTCCCAAAGTGATTCATATCCATTGGATTCGAGGAAGGCGTGGCATGAATCCGTGAACTTCAGGTAAAGTCCTGAAGTGATTCATAGTCGTTGGATTCGGGGAAGGTGTGGCATGAAGCCATGAACTTGGGGTAAAGTCCCAAAGTGATTCATAGTCGTTAGATTCAGAGGAGATGTGTCACAAATCTTTGAACTTCGGGTAAAGATCCAAATTAATCCTAAGTTGTTCGATCCAAGAGGACAGGTTGTAGGATTCTGTGTATTTGGGGGGAAGAGAAGTTTGAGTTTTGAGATCTCAGAAGTCCGAAACCCGAAAGAGGCCCCAACCTTCGATTAAGAAAAGGGTTGGAGGACCGTTGATTTGGGTTGAATGGTCAAACACCCGAAGTGGAAGCAATATCGTTGATTGGTAGGACAGGTGCCTGCAGATCACCAGTTCCAGAAGGTCAACATTTCGTTGACTCGCACATCGGGAAAGTCAAAGGCAAGAGTTGTGAAGACTTGTGAAATGTGAAATCACGATTTGATCAGAGTTGTTAGATCATGGGGAGTTGTGAGCCGTCGATCTGACGCACGCAAATATCGGGAAATTGGGAATCGAGAGAACAGAGGTGAACCAACGTCCAAAGTCCCGAAATGCAAAATCATGACGCACCTTTCGATTTGGTGACTGGTCACAGCCTTGGTCACATAAAGGGAGGGGCTTAACCAGGAGAGCTAGCACCTAAATATGTTGAAGCTTAAAGGCATTAAGTAGAAAGCCGTGGGTTCCATATAACTTGTTCCTTAAGGGAAAGAGGGCATGTTAAGCGGATTTGAGGTTCTTCTCTAACTACCATTGACTAGGATTAGAGATCATGGATGGATGAATTGACTAATTGAGGAAAAATATTTTTTTTTTAATTTTTTCCCCATTGTGGGTGTGTTACAATGTCCCTCAGGGTTAGGTATTCAAGGGTTCTATAGTCAAGGGTTTTCCCTGTGCTATATCTCTCTGATATACATGCAGGATCCAACAGTAGTACTCGGCCCAATATCTCAAGGCACTAAGTAAGGAGGCTAGACCGTGCCCTTAGTCGTACTACTCGACTACCCAGGTACTAGAGAGTATCTTCCCAAGTGTTGTTCTCGGTGACACTATAGTAGTCAGGTGACCAATCGGTTTATCTAAAGAGAGCTTCAGGAAATCTAGGTCAATCCGTACACAGGTGTTGTCTGATGCTCTACCACTCGAAGAGGTACCAACAGGGGTTACAAAGGTGGCCAACAAATGTGCGCTTAAGTACCACTTGTGTTTCCTGCATGTATGAATCCCTCAACCACAGGTTTATGCACGTAACAAAAGATCTCTGTGGCTTAAAGATGCCATAATATGTCTTTACCCTGAAAAAAATTTAACCCACAAGTTATGCTGAGGAAAGTGCTCTGATACCACTTGTAATATACCAGATATAAAAGTATGCAGAACATAAATAAAATGATAGAAATGGAAGAATAACAACAATATATCCAGAACAATCACCACAATAACACTGAAATGATATAAGAATAACAACAAAAATAACACTTTGATTCTGAGAGCAATGTTCACGGGCCTCTTCGAGGGGGCAACCTCCAGTCGAGCAAAGATCTATTACAATGATATCCAATCTAGGGTTCTAATACCCTCGACTCCTATTTATACTAAATATGTCTATCAAAATAAGCATCTAGAGGAAGATCCTTCTAGAAGCGAAAGCTTCTATTAGGTCTTCTTACATTCGACTTATTCTATTTTATTGCAATGCCTTATTAATATTGACCTTTATTACATCTGAATATATTGTTCTACCTATGTGTGGGTTAGGACCCTAACAATATTCTACTTGAGAATATTTCAAACTTATTGATACACTGACAGTGATTGTCGATGCAACGTAGATGACAGAAAAAGTACCTATGAGTACACATTTCATTTTGGAACAAACATAGTGTCATGGTTATCAAGGAAGCAACCCATTGTGACTCTTTCTTCAGCGGAAGTTGAGTATGTCGTAGCTAACATACTCAACTTCCCGAACCCCAATATTGACCTAACTCTCCCGAGCAAAAATTATCCACCCTGAGGGTTAATAATATTGGCCATTCTCCCATGCCAGTCCAAATAGCCTGAGAATATGATAATCTTGGACATAACTTTTTCTCCATTGAAAATTGTTTTAAGAATGGAATTTTGTTGCGATTCTGAGATGGCAAGATAAAATTGTAGACATTCTCAAATGGTAAATACGGAAAAAAGGTATTTTCATATAAAACTACATAAAACCAAGTACCGTCTTTTCCTTGTAGCCCGCTCGGGCCTATCGAATCCTAATCCTTGTCCTTTCGTAAACTGTGCAAGAGCGAGAAAGTGGTCTGGTTAAGCTCAATAGGTACTCAAATTTGACTAAGTGACCCTCCAATAAATATGCGGGACCGAGTTTCATGGCCCTCCCAAAGAAAACCCTCCCCTCCGCCCACTGCTGATTCCACTCCCATCGTTGATATGCCGAGACTTCCACTTCAATTATTTTATATTTTAATGATTATAATAATTTATGGTACTTATTTTTATTTAAAAACACAAATAACATGATGTGATACATATAATATGATTAAAGGTCATTGATATATATTGATTAATGTAATTAATTTAAAAAATTAAAGTATGATATTTATAAATATATGATCAAGCACATTTAATTATATGATTATATCGATTAAAAATTAATATCCAGAAAAATACTATTACTAATAATTTATATGTCAATTACTTAAGCCCAAGCCCATGTGTCCGCTAGATGTAGCCACACCAAAGAACTTCCATGTCAATTATCCTGCATTAAACTCAGGCATGTACTAGTTGCATGGTCATGTGATTACTCCACCTCACATCAGCTCGGTGGATTCATTTATGATGGCTCAGGAGAAGTGTTGTATCATTAATTTCACAAGGAGTCCAAATTCACTCAAGAATAATAGCTTAAGGAGGATGGTGAAAGATGGATGCTCAAACTCCATTACTAGTTGGAACTCGACTCTCGTTGCATGGCATTTTGATACATCATCCATATTAGTGTGTTTGTATGATTTTGTTGTTGGGTCTATGAGGTGGTTATTCCTAGTGTTGATTATAATTTTTGGATCCGTAGAAATCACGGTCATATTCACTTGGTCCTTTGTTCGTCGATGAGGTTACATTGTTCGTCGATGAGGTTAATATGCAGAGATTCCAAATTTTCTAGAGTTGCCTCCTTACTATTTATTTTATATGTTATGAAATATGTGTTTAGAAATGCCATGGCGAAAACCTCCAGAGCATTATAGGCTCCCACTTTTATCAAAGTTCATTCATTTGAAAACTAGTTCACCCTATCAATGGTATGCCCAATCAATGCCATGTTGATTCTACCTCAAGAAAAAAGTTGTCCATGGAGGCCAAAGGGTTAGAGGATGGAATGGGTTTTAGTGAGAAAGGCTAGAGTAGCCAACCCAAACAACCTGCAAGGAGCTACCACTATAGGTAAACATCCCAACTAATTATTAAAGCTTAGTAGGATGATATGAAAGCAACGACATATTATCACTACTGATTCTGGAGACTGCCAAGAGGGAGTTGGATGCTATCGAGTAAACCATTTGCAAGAAAATATGAGATCTATATTCTATCCAATAAACCATTTGCAAGAAAATATGAGAGCTCTCTAAATCTCAACTAGAAGCTGAATTCATGGACTGAGTACCTAATACTAGTTTTTAGAACTTGCTTTACAAAAATTTTGAGGCAATTCACAAAGCAATTCTCAATGTGGAGATCATTGTTCCATAACACACTGCAGACCATAATGTTTAAGTTATTGTAGATAATCAAGAACCTACTCTAGAGGGAACCCCTTCCAATCCCATAAGTTTCGATGAGTATGATTAAGATCTCATCAAAATTCAGAAATGGTATCCTTTTCTACAACTTTTCTTAGACCTATATCCATGACACAGTATGTAATATAGTTAATCTCCATAAGTGATGTTGATATCTAGTATGTCTGTTAATATTAAAGTCATTTCATGTCCATGTAAATAGATAGAAGCTATGAATTGGTATAAACATACAATGACTCAAAATTTGAGTATTTTTTGGACTATTCTATACTCGGTTTCTCTTGTGGTAGGTTTGAAACATTTTTTCTGTACCATTTCATTGTGACACACACACACACACATATCCATGATGCCTTATGTAAATATAGTTAATATTTATAAGCTATGTTGATATCTAGTATGTCTATTGATATCAAAGTCAGGTCAGGTCCATTTAAATAGACAAAATCTATGAACTAGTATAAGCATACTCTCACTCCGAATCTGAGTATTTATTTTGTACCTAGTTTTGTTTGTGGTAGGTTTCAAATGAACTTTTCTATATTATTTCACTATGAAAAATTAATAGAAATATGGATATATTAATACTATATATGTGTGTGTGTGTGTGTGAGAGAGAGAGAGAGAGAGAGAGAGAGAGAGAGAGAGAGTGCACGAAAGCTAATGATGGTCTCTCATGACACATTAGTGGCAATGCAAACCTGGGAAAACAACAATATTTTAACTTGGAGGGATTATTTAAGGTACTTTTACAATGAATTTGAATATGGTGTAAGAATATGAAACATAGGAAGTTGAATTAGATTTCCAAATATACAACTTTTATTCATAGAAATTGTGACTAACTAGGTCAAATTTGATTTTTTCTAACAATGGTATATTGTTTTTCCAACAAAATATAAGGTATATGTTTTCGTTCATGCAGGCAGGGATAATTTTAAGGATGGAAATTTATTTTAAAATGTAGAAACCTTGGCGAATATTACTAATCCTTCATATGTCAACTATAAATGTATAACGATATTTTTTTAAAAATATTCAAATTTCTAAGTATTTATATATTTTTTATAAACTTTTGGCAATTTTTAAGGTAAAATAATTTTATCCTATATAATTTGGGTGAACTATTTTTAAAATAGCGAATCTCATTTTTGGAAAAACCATGGAAAATTAGTCGATGAGTGAAATTTAGCCCCTAAAATCATCTATGCATGCAGGTGTTGAAAGTCTTAACTATGGAGTTTCATTCCAAAAACTTATGTTCTTATAGAGAACCCGTTTTTCTTGTTCCATGTATTTTTTGGAAATTTTAAATATTAATTTAATATTTTTTTTAAATTATCAAAGTGAACATATGTCTGAAATTATAATTTCTTTTGTTCGTGCAGGTTAAAAGGGTCTTAACATGATTAGTTTTTATTTTTATTTTTTTTAGATCGTAAGTATCGGTCTCCTCTAGTGCTGCATATAACTCATTTGAGAAATGGATTAGCCAAGAAAAAGTTATAGCATAAATAAGAGAGGTATGTATTCTAGGATTTTGATACATGTGAAGACAAAAATAAAACAAAAATAGTAAACAATAATAATTTTTTTAAAAATATATATATTTGAAATATGCATAGCCGAATCGATCTATGTCTATAATTTCATCAACAACTGAATTGTTTAGCCTATATAAAAATAAGGTCAAAGACAAAGATATAGAGGGGTATTCACAAAAATGGAGGTTTTTAGGAATTTGGAGATCGAACCACTAGGTTTGTCATCCCAAACCTAAATCTGCGCCAACCAAGTCAGCATACACCTTGTCAATTCTGCCCAAAAAAATTGAATTCAAACAAGCGCGCACACACTCTAGGAATGCATGCACACTCCTAAAAATCATTTCCTTCCTTCTCTATCTTTTTCCTCCCTCTCCTACATCTACCCCCCCTCTCTATCTCACTCACACTCTCCCTCTCTACCCTCCTTGTCTGTCTCCCTCTCTCTCCGTCACACTCCTATACATGCTAAGACCTAGACATGGAAAGATTTAGACATCACAAGGCATGAAAAGACCTAGAGATAGACCTTACCTTGACATACATCAGACTCTCA
>JASDQU010106744.1:88464-101314 GCA_032191745.1 Picea mariana | reverse complement strand
TGCTGCCAATTACAATATAGTACTCCCTTCCCACCCGTCTTTTTTTTTTTTTTCATAACAAGTGAATGCTATGATACAAAGGAGGGAACTAGTGTTGCAAGTAAGCAAAACTAGTTCCAGCAGTGGAACGTACCTATGCTCAATGCAAGGAAATGCACGCGGGATATGGACACTCGAGGTGATGTTCCCTCCAAGGTATAGGGTGTCAAATTGTGAAGGATATAAATAAGGCTCTGCTTGGTTGAGGATGCAAACTGCTTGGGACATGGTTTATAACGAAAGCGAGAACCGGCTAAAGGCTCAATACTAAAAGCAAGGGCATGAGATACAATCACAATTTAACGCCAAAAAATGTCCTTTTTTATATCTTTCAGTCTACTTTGTGTGAAAAAGGGGGTAAACTTGTGCCAAATAGATGTCTTTTCAAATCTAATTTACAAGTGAAAAAGACAAGTTCACTTGGCGATCTTTTCCATTTTTTATAACGAATCGGAAAAGAGCTTAACTAAGACTCACGATCTTTCAAATCTAATTTTAACGAGTGTGAAAGGGAAAAATCACTCGGCGATCTTTTCAATTTTTAATAACTAGTTGGAAAAGAGATTAACTAAGACTCATTTTTTGGGAGTCCACGGGTAATAAGGCCGCGTGTGCATGAATGATAAATGAGGCTTATTGTAAAGTCATGTATCGAATTCTAATGGACTCCCAATCCTAAGGAAAAAATATCGGCATGGGCACCAAATGAAAAGAGGTTCTAATTAGGTTACCCATGTTTGGTAAGTCTCTACCATTTATTAATGATGCTATGATAATAGATGGAGGTTAATGCGTCACAATAAATGGGTTCGTACCTAAGACGTAAAAAGTGGTAATTGAAGGATAATGTGAAATTGCACGATGTAGTGAATACCTATCCTATATGATAGGTTATGAATATACCTACCTGAAGAGACAAATGACCAACCATGACATTGAAATTTGTAAGAAAATTGAGTCGAAACTACAAAAACCAGCTTAAAACAATTTTTGAATTAGTCCATTAGACAAAATAATAGCATAAAACTATATCAAATAGGTAAAAATGTTTTATAAATAGTAATAAAATCAAAATTTACTATGTCATTTTCATTTTCACCCAAAATAGTGCAATCTGGACTAACATACCTCTAGAATTCAAATGACGATCGTAGGAGCAATAGGCAACGGAATCGCAAACCGTCTGGTCTAGGTAACTCTTCATCCCATCCTCTTCAAATTCAATGGTTTACAATTTTGAATTAGGCTCCATTTTTTTAGTTTTTAAGGGCACAAATTGAGTTTTTCGGTATACGCGGGTTTCTACTAATATGTCACATATACGAACAGATATACACCCCTGTGTGAACTATAGAGAGCGTATATCAGGCCCTACTCACGACTGTTCTTGGATAACCCACGTATACTTGTGAAAAATGGCAAAAAATAATCTTTTAACTCAAAGATTGATTTGGTTTTTGCAGGATGGTATTGGAGTGGAGGGAGAGAGAGCATGAGGAGGTAGATGTAGCAGTGGATCAGGATCTAGCGGTTCAAGCGACATTGAAAAGATGTGGTCTATACAAGTTTTGGGCTCTCAAAGGAATGAGGGCCCAAGCGAGGTTATTGGAAATGCTGGTGGGCTATTTGAATCCAGATAGCGAGAGCTTTATCCTTGATGGACAACCATTCAGTATTGAGGTAGAGGACATCTACTTCTTTACATGACTTTTACGTCAAGGAGAGGTCATGGACCTCAAGTCATGCGGGGCCAGGAGTGGGATGAAGGTTGAAGAATACATTGAGGCCCACTGTGCTGCAAGGACTCCCATGGTGGGAAGTCAAATCCCTATCTGAGCTATAGGTAACCTCAGCCTAAAGATTATTGTGCTCATACTTACTAGGATCATAGGGTTGGCCTCGCTGCATAAAGCATCGAGACCACTTATGTTTTACGCACTAGAGTGTGCGAGACCTACCATGTGCGATTGGTGTACCTCACTACTGACCAATATGAAAGCTCAGCTGACAGAGTGCAAGCAGGGGGCAAAGTGAAACTTTAGGTTTGCCTCTACCCTTTGTAGCTTCTTTTTCAAGTGGATCCCAAGCCTGAGACCTAGAGTGGAGATCATTCCTAAAGGGCCACGTGATCCAGCTATGGCACGATGGATCGAGGTCATGAGACGGCAGGGGGGAGGTAGGGTGGCGACACCCTACAACGATGATTTTTTCTTCTGGTGGAGGAGACAAATCATAGCTTTGGACAACTATCCCTATGTGAGAGTTGATTTTAGAGATGATCCTGATATTCCGCTTCCACCACGAGCCGCCTATGGCGCCATAGGTAAACAATATTTTTTATATATTTCATTTTTTGCATTTTTTTATTTAAAAGAACAAAAATATTTTTTGGATGGTGTTTTTAAATATTAACTCGATACTTGTGTGGTTGCAGACGTGGGTCCACAACGGCCAAAGGGATTCCTATGACATAGGCAGAGGCACTGAGGAGATGAGGTAGTGGGAGGAGAGGCAGAGAGAGTCCTTTAGAACGTGCAGGGAAACCTATTGCGTTTGACACAAAGGATTCATATGGTTCAGGTGGAGGATCTACCTGAAGCCATGCAGAGGCAGGTTGTCGGTGTACATAGAGTGTGGGTATGACTCTTCTGGCGTCTCACCAACACCATGGTTTGCTATCACGAGACTCATCCGGCGCCACAGGCGTATATGTCATGGGACATGTATATCGGCTGTATATGTATTTTGAGGGTTTTAGCCCCAATTTTGTAATATAAAACACCATATTTTTTGGAAATATATAAAGAGGGATATTCGACTGTACTTATATCTTACAATGTGTACATTGAATTAATGGTTTTCTTTTCTTTATTAATGTGACAAATTCCAATTCAAAACATAATTAGCGTAGGCATCAGATACATGATTAGAACTTTTAGGAATGTGAAAGTATGTAATAAAATCAAATTGTCATTCTAAAAGACGTACTTGGAGGAATCGATGGAGTAATGTTGGATCATGCACATGGTAACGACCGTTCAACTGACATATGACTAATTGAGAATCCATGTGCACCTCTATAGAGTGAATACCATGTGAGATAGCATCGCACAATAATTCTATGACGACGCTGTATTCGGACACATTATTCATGGATGGCCCTAGGCATACGCTACCTGAAGACACCAGCAGACCCTTAGGAGAGTAAATCACCCAAGTGGTGGAAGCTTATTTTCATGTATGATGCCTGGATCCATCTGTGAATCTTACGTAGACCAAAGACTCCGTTGACATCTGCCAACAAAAGGGAAAACTTGATAAGAAATCCAAAGACAAAAAAGGGGAAAAGGTGTATATGCACTAAATTTACATTAGTATACAAAGGGTTTCACCCAAGCCCTGGGCTCAAGCATAATACCTTTTTAAGTAGAGCCCATTTCTGGGCTCAACCAATTTATGCCCTTCATAATCTTCCAACTCGTAGGTTCCTTTTTCTAGAACACGTCACACGATATAAGGATCGTTCCACATGGGTTTAAACATTCCTTCCCCTAGCGGTTCTTTGGCTTGGTAACACAAGAGGACCAAGTCACCCTCAACATACAACCGTGGACAGACAGACTTATCGTACTGAACCTTGACACATTTCTTGTTTTCCTCGATAGCCGTAAAGGTGTCCAGAAGCTTCTCATCAAGACTCTATAGGTGTACAAGGTGTCACTCTAAATCCGAAGTGTTAGGTAGGAGCTCAACTTCCAATTTGAGAGAAGGGATTTCACATTCAACGAGAAGTATCAACTCCACACCTTGTACTAACTGAAAAGGAGAAAAATTGGTGACAGTCTTAACCGAGGTTCGGTATGCCCAAAGTGCGGGATATAACATGATGTGCCAGTTGGAATTGCTTCGACTGACAGTTTTTTGCAAGATGGTCTTGAGAGACTTATTGACGGCCTCTATTTTCCCATTTTCTTGGGGGTAGTAAGGAGACGAGTGATCATGTTTAAACCCCAGCTTAGACGCTAGTTCTATCATCATTTCATTTTGAAAATGACTGCCATGATCAGTGACAATGTCACTCAGGATACCAAACCAGGTGATAATTTGGTTGAATAGGAAAAAAGATGCAGTCTTCCCATCATATTTCACAGTAGGCATGGCTTTGGCCCACTTGGTGAAGTAGTCGACAGCCATGATAATGTGTTTATTCCCCCCAGCCGAAGATGGGTTACAATCAATGAAATCTACTCCCCACTTGGTGAAGGGAGCGACGGTAATGATTGGGTGAAGAGGGGATGGGTGCGAGCACATTTTTTGAGTGAACACCTGGCAGGGGTGACACTTCTTAACCACTTCAACACAATCTTTAAAGATGGTGGGCCAGAAGTAACCGGCTTGTGAGATTTTTTGGGTTGTCGCAAGCCCGGATAAATGACCACCACAAGCCCCTTTGTGGCAATCATTAAGGACTAACTCGGCTTCCTCATGAGTTAAAAAATGACATAAGATACTATCTATTCATCGATGATACAAATTGTCGCCGACGATTGTATACTTTTTGGCTTGGTATCTAACACGTTGTCAACCATATCACAAGAGATGCTAAGCAAAATTCAAGGTTTGAAGATATAAAACAATATCTCCATACCGGGGGTCAGACGATGAGACGAGGAAAATGTGTTCATCTACGAATGAATCGACATGAATAACATCTTCGTCTAATTGTGGGAAATCGAATATTAACTCTGGAAAAACTAGTGATTTCTTGGACTTGGTCGAAGCAAATTCGAGATCAAATTCTTGTAAGATGAAAATCCATTTATTATATTTTCCACCTATGATATGTCTAGTGAGGACGTATTGAAATGGATTAACATTGGCAACCACAGTAGTTTTGCAAAGCAATATATAGTGTCATAAACGTTTGACTGTGTGGACGACAACCAAAACTAGCTTTTCAACGTGCGAGTAATTACATTGAGGGCTAACTAAATTTCGACTGAGATAGTAGATGACATGCTTGCGAAGCTCATAATCCTCTTGAACTAGAACCATACCAATGGTCTCTTCAAATGCGGCGATATACAACAAGTAATCTCTACTATAATCAACATATTTTAGTAGAGGGGCTAATACCAAGGCTTTCATTAAAGCATCAAAAGACCATTGGGCTTACTCATCCCAGATAAACGAGGTGTCTTTCTTCAATAGGCGCATGAAACCTTTAGTGATATTTCCATAATTCACAATAAACCGATGCAAAAAGTTAGGTTTCCCCTGTAAACCCTTAAGTTGTCTAATCGTGCGCGGGGGAGGCAACTGAATAATTTCCTCAACCTTAAGTGGATCTACAATGATCCCTGTCTCAGAGACTAAGAATCCTAAGAGAATACCATATCTAAAGAAAAATATGCATTTATGAGGATTGATTCAGATTCTATAGTAGCGACATCTTTCAAAAACTAGTCGAAGGTGCGTAGCATGATCCACTCTCTTGTGAGAGTCAGCAACAATATCATCGAGGTAAGCTTCAACTATGTGTTTGAGATCATGAAAAGTGAAATTCATGGCTCGTTGGAAGGTTTCTCTGGCGTTTTTTAGGCCGAAAGGAATTTTCCAGTATGAAAACGTGCCCCAAGGACATATGAATGATGTCTTATGTTGGTCTGTGGGTTTGATCTAGATTTGGTTATAGCCTGAAAATCCGTCCATAAAAGAAAATATTTCTCTTCCCGCACATTCGTCGAGAATATGATCAATCAAAGGTGTAGGGAAGTTATCTTTAGGACAAGCCTTTTTCCGGTCGCGAAAGTCCATACACATGCGGATGGTTCCTTTCTTTTTATTCATGAGAATGGGGTTGGATACCCATTCGGTCAAGGGAACTAGGTAGATAAAGTTGACATTACGTAGCTTCTCTACCTCTGCCTTAATAGCGGTGGCCTTTCTAGGATTAATAGCTCTAAGATGTTGTCAAACGGGTTTGGCATTCGGGTAAGTCCTAATCTCATGTTCGAAAATACAGGGGTCGATCCCTGGCATCTCTTCATATGACCAAGCTAATACATCTCAAAATTATTTGAAGAGGTTGGTGTAGATCAAAATCTCTTCTCACGAACAATCCACACCTATATTTACATTTTTGATCTTTCCAAGGGTACGAGAGATATCGATCTGGACGATAGGAGAAATACTCGCCATATTCCCTTCGGCATAAATGCCATGTGTATCAAGTGGAACTATGACGTGACCGACTATCTCACTCAGGGTAGATCTAAAATCATCTTTCTCAATTCTTTCAAGACTTGGGAGAAAATAAGATTGATGATGCATATCGTCCCAAGGTCTCTCAGAAACATTCATGTCTTCAAGGATGGCTTCATCCAAAGGAAAAGTCTCATCCAAGAAATCATGTGAACAAGATAACGAAGTGGCCCACACGGGCCTAAGAAATGGATCCTCCTCGACCGTCTGTGAGGGAATAGGATTGGGATCGGCAGAAGAGTCAAGGATAGATTGATATGCAATTTCTGCTGCCAATAGTGGCATATCCATGCCAGCATGCGAATGACCTTCAATCGATGAAGTCAGAGAAGGTAGGGTCCAAGGGTCACTAAAATAATAAGTGTGGAAAGGGATGGACTTCTCTACTGAAGCGAGCATATTGGACATGGCGTAAATGTGGTGAGTCGGTGACAAGAAGTTGAAATTACCCATGAGGGAAGAATACATTCCGACACCGATATTCTCAGTTGTCAGCTGAGAATTGTCGACCACTGGGATCGATGGTCCAATAGATGCGTTCGGGCTAGAGTACGCAAAGGATAACTGGTCGATCGTCACAATCTCCCCCTGATGAGGAAAACAAAGCGTGCGAAAAATAGATGAAACAATGACGACCATAGCATAATTCCAATTGCAACCTAGTAACAGGTTATAATCGAGAGGTGCATCAACTACCTCTACCGTCTTCCCACCTAATTGGACTGGAAAGGAAGGGAGAATACCATGAGGGCAGAAGGAATGACCATGAATGCGGTCAACATGGTCTACGAGTTTGAAAGGGTTGGAGAACCGATAGCCTTCCAACAAACTAAGGAAATCATGCAAGTGGCAACACCTTCATCAATGACTTCTCATTTGATGGTATATTTAGAATACTCCACATGAATTTGGAAAGCCACATGGTAGGGTAAGCGAGGCTTCACGTCCGTGACATCAAAATTGATGATCTTCGAGCCACTAGGTTCTAGAGATCCTAAGGCAGAGAGTAAGGCATTCCTCTATGATGGACACGTCTGGAGTTCCTCCAAACCAGACATCGCACAAGGTGTTTTCCCCAGATGCTCAACAATAGAGTAGTTCTTGGCGGCTCTAGCATTAGGGTTATGGATAGAGCGCTTGAATACTCCTTTCGGAATACGAGGCGGTGGCTTTGGTTTCTCAATATGTAAATTCGTCTCTGGGGTTGGAGGAGCTTCTAGGTTGGTACTAGCTTTTGAAGAGTCGTAATCTCAAGAGCGAGTGGCTATATCGATTTTTGCGTCGACCATATTGATACAGACACGGTTGCCATCTTGCGGTGATGGGTTTTGACTCCCCCCAGGTGCATCTTTGGTGTTCGAAGAACTCGAGGCTAAGTGTTAGTTGTGAGGAAAAGGATTCGTTAGCACAGCGGGTGGAAGATTTAAAAGCCTCATAGCCTCCACAAGTTTGGGGCATAAGTGTGTAAGGTGATCATCAGTACAAAGTTTACAAGGAAACTTAACCTTACGCTTTTCTTTCTTTCCCTCTCGAGCATTATCTTTCTATTTTCCATTATTATTCTTGTCCTTGGGTTTATTCTTCCCACCTCTATGATTATTTCGACCTTTCCATTTATTCCCATCTGGTTGTTGGTCACCATTTGGGTTTTGCGATGACTACACAGAATGTACATCCGCCAATTGGGTGGGTTTGGAGGATCAAGATGAAGTTGGTCCTCCAGTAGAATTCGTTGTCGAGTCTGTGGACTTTACATTGGTGGACCCCACAATACCATCAACATGGGTCCCAGGAATCTGTCTAGGATCATGAGTCAACCGCAGTGCATCGAGAAGAAGGTGGTATAACATCCCAGACTAAGCATAGATCAAATCGAATTGTTGGGCTCTAAAAATGGCCTCTTCCTCCCTGAAGACCCCGGAAGTAGCAACGTCCTTTGAAATAGGATCATGTAAAGACTTTAAAAACAATTCTAAAATAAATTTTGGGGGTATGGGAGTCTTAACTAATTGTTTTCTCCTATGCCCTTCCTAGATATGGTTCAAAATATGAGTGTCGGTACCCTGGCATAAAGTTGACAAAAGTTCGAAGCCAACATCGTAACGAACGGGTAGTTGAAAATGGTTAAGAAAGTTTAGCACTAACTGTTGAAAAGACCCATATGTTCCCCTAGGTAGCTCAATATACCATTGTGACGCAATATTGATAAGATTGCGCTAAAACAATCGTAATCTAATAGAATCATTATTCAAAGAATTCGATGAGCACCAGAGGTGAAAAGTAGTGACGTGATCACCAGGGTCCTCGCCATTCTTACCCTCAAACTTTGGAATGTCTGACGGAAGCTTGGCAGGGAAAGGGGGCCATGTGGGATCATGACTCACTAGTTCATTCATTAGTTTAGACAAATCTGGCAGATTAAGCGTGGCCAGAAAGGGAATATGGGGTTGCGACACCTGATCCCATCCTCCAAAAAAATACTGAGTATTAGGATCTGCGTTCCATCTAGGATTCTAGTAAGGACCAGAACCTTGTTCGGAATTAAAATACCCTCCTCTGGGAGGATTCGTGAAATATGGATTGGGCATCATTACAACAGGAATGTTCAGATAAGGGTTATGAAAATTGCCCCCAGTTGGATTAGCTCCAAACTGAGGGTTGTTAAAAATGCCCCCAACTAGATTAGATCCACGTTGGGGGGTGACCAAGACATAAGAATGACCTCTTCCGAGTGGGAATATAGAGGATTGAAGTGGATTCGTTATGCCAAAATTATTGGTTGAATTCGACACCGAGGGGATAGAGATATAGGGAAGAACTTGTCCACCAGCTTGGTTGTTCCATCCAGCCGTAGAAGGATTAGACCCAGGTTTAAGGAAGAGGAAAATTCCTACATTAGGATTCGCTTGGGGAACATGAGAGCTACCAAACAGAAAAGGAGTGTGAGGTGTAGTGCCCCTAGGTCCAAGGCTAGCATTATGGTCAGCAACTAGGATGGCAGTCGAAAACTGCGAAGTGAAACTTGACATACCATAGGAAAATGGACTAGTAGCCATGGGGATGGTCTGAACATTGTAACTCAACGAGTGGCTAAAACCTCCAAAATGGTTAGAGGCAAGAGACGAAGCATTGACTACAGGCCGAGCCATAGTACTGGTGTAAGCCTCCAACACTGCAACTATAGCGGTTGTAGGTGTCGAAGGAGTGCAATTAACTATAGTGGGATTGGGAGTTGATGAAATCCCAGTGTTCTGAAGACTAGACTCAGTACTCATCCTTGTGGGATCACAAGTCTAAAAAGTGGATGTGTGTGTACCACTCTTGATAACTCTACGCATTTTAGAAGGCAATAGCTCGAAAACCGGTGGTAACTATAACAACCGACGGGACCTGCGAGGAAGCTGGTCCAACTCCACGACGACTTATGAATCTCAACAAATAAAAATATATCCTAAGGCCAACTAGTAATCAAAGATCATACCAAAAATTCAAATGGCCAATATGCATGCAAATAGGCTAAAGTGGCTGAGTGGCCTCCCTCGCTAAAGAAGGTATGCCTCATCCAGGAGGGACTTGAGACTCCCTGCTAAAGTTTGGAGGTAACATAATCAATTATAAGGGCCCTCGTAGGCTTAACATCCAGTCAGTCAGATCCCCCTGGAGAGGTAATATTCCATAAAGTTTGTTTGATGTCTGACCCCTTTCTGACTCAGATACAAGAAGAATAACCCCTGCAAGTAACCTATGAGAAACCTAAGTCAAGAAACTAATCAACCACTGTATAACTGATGCACAGACGAATAGTCATAAGTCTGGATTACTATATGGGAAGGGTAGCAAAGCCTGAAACCTTGAAAGTACCGCCTCTCACAGATGTATGGATACTAGAAAGATCCCCAAATATGAATAAATCCATAGAAATATCTCTTACGCTAGGTGAGTATCCAGGGGTTATCCCTTCAACAAACTTTGCGCGACTTCGTGCTTAACTCTGGTGTGAGCAGAGCCTCCTGATATTACCAATTATACAATGGATTTCTCAACTCCCTATGTCAGACACATATTTTGATTTAATTGCCTTGGAGAAGTTTACTCACAAAATCCTATTCCAAGGCACTAAATCCTAGGCTAGTTTGTGGACCCTAAACAATAAAATCATTACTAATCAATTTTAGTTTAAAGCGTAAATTTTATTGGTCGTGATTACTCAAAAAGGTATGGAAATGAAACTCATGGTGTTATAAATCTGCATGAAAATAAAAATAGATATAATACAAAGCCTAAATTTAACTTTTCAGTGAATGATGTGCTAAATAAAAACAGTGCAATCTTCAATTTTAACTCTGCAACTCAGAAGTAAAATGCAATATTTCGCTAAATGTGCTAAGCTAATGATAAAGGTTCCAAGACAAAAATACCAACCAATGCAAAATACCTATTTTTTGTATTTTCAATGTATTAAAAAGAAAATGCATGGACTGATAAGCGACTTGATATATAACTTCTACTGTGTATAAAAGCAATCACTCGAGCAAAATACCAAGCAGCTAAGCAGACAACCTAGCTACCAAGGACAAATAAAAAATGAAAAACAAAGAGAAATACGCCGCCCAAACATTCAACTCCAAACAAGTTTCCTGTCATCCCAGATAATCTCAATAGGCACAACAGAGACCTAAGAAGGCTTAGTAATTCTCAAAACCCACCCAAAAGTCATTAAACCAACCAAGCAAGCAAGGGGAAGTGGTATACGCAATTTTTCAAGAGAAAAGGGTGTATATATGCCTCTTTCAATGGGAAAAGAAGCGTGTATACACGACTGTCAGGGAAGAAGCGTGTATATCTTTTAAAACAAGGCTAGGAAAGGGTAAAAGGCCGAAAAACTCAGATCCAGAGTGAACAGACTCTATCCAACTATGATACGACAAGAAATGCAAAGGAAAAAGAGCAATGTAAGAAGAAAAAATACTTCAACCCTTAGAAGGAATATCTATCCCCAGTGGAGTCACCAATTTTGTTACAAGGGAAAAACTCTCTATGGCCAAGGGTAAACCACAACAGACAGGTATGACTGCAGAAATCAACTCAATTCCAACATGTGTTATATAAACTAATGTGCAATACGAGGAAGAAGCCTACCTCGATCCAATCATTTGATGCCATTATACCATTGAGCACTTTGACCCAAAGCTTTACACCTGCAAGAAGCTCTCAACAAACAAGCGATGCAAGTATATAGTGACAATATATAAAATGAGTTAGCATATCAAATAGCACAATCCATTAATAAGAATTAAAAACATGCCCATGGATAATAATCATATATTTGAAAGATATCGATAGGACGAGAAATGAGTATTTCTATTAATAATTGATCAACAAAAGTATCAACATTACAGACTTCCGTGTCGGCACAGTTCAAAACCAAGAAACCAAGTTCCTTCCAACTGGGTCTCCACCACTTCAATCCTCCACCAAAGGTAAGCTCATAGAAAAGAGGTAATGAGGTCCTCTCGACAATAAGGAAAGAGCTTGGAGGATGAACACTATGTTCAGACTTGAGGGACAAAGGGATGTAGACTCAATATGAAGTAATTTCTCCAGAGTAACTTTTCTCTTAAAGTTGAATGCTTTCTCCTATTTTTCCATAGCTCGAAATTTTTCTCTTATAGCCTCTAGAATGCAACTAAAGGGCCAAGTCGAAATGTTTCCAGTATATGGAAGGCCAAAGGTCGGAGATCTTCTGTCGTGACATGGAAACCGACCTCTTTTTTATTTTCTAGCACAAATCCCGATATACGTGAGCTGTAGTGGAGAAACAAGCGTATACGCATCTTACAAAGCAGTTAGGGAGCGTATATGTGGAATATATATATATTTTTGGCTCTGGATTTATCAAAAAGGGGTTGATAAGTTTGCATAGGGAAATGGAAAAAGGCCCTCTATGCAAGATAGCAATGGTGAGGAAAATCTTGTTATAACATATGCCCCCTAATATGTGAGATCAGAGGAGTATCTGCGATGGACGAAATACATTATAAATAACCCATAAGTGGAGTGGTAGAGAACCAACTGATGAACTCAATTGCTCATTACAGTATGTACTAAATTTTCATACATGGCTACCAAGAATACAATGCAGATCCATGTGGAAAATATACCAACAAGTGTTCATGGCCATGAGTAGGCAAGTATAAATACGGTTACATGCCAATAGTTTTCATAGTCATGAACAAGGCCTGGTGAAACTAGTCTCAAAATCAATCTGAAGATATCTATATACCATGGAGTACAATCTAATCTCCCATGATCACTGAAGTCAAATAGGTACTGGTTCAATGAAATGGAAGAAATAGCTCATGAAAGTTGTGTCCACAAAGTGATGTCTTCAAGTCTTCAATACAATTCACCAATGCTGCAAGTATACATCATGTGAATAAATGAGTTGAGGTCGAACATGATGAGACATCATTTGATTACCGGTCATTGAGGTATACCGTTAACAAATGCGAGAAATCCCACCAATGATGAAAGTAGGTATCAAGGC
>JASDQU010106744.1:64403-88414 GCA_032191745.1 Picea mariana | reverse complement strand
TATAGCATAAGTCCAATTGTGACCTAGTAACAGGTTATAATCAAGAGGTGCATCAACTACCTCTACTTCCACCTCTACCATCTTCCCACCTAACTGGATCGGAAAGGCGGGGAGAATACCATGAGGGTGGAAGGAATGACTATCGAATGCAGTCAACATGGTCGATGACTTTGAAAGGGTTGGAGAACCGATAGCTCATTTGATGGTATATTTAGAATACTCCACATGGATTTGGAAAGCCACATGGTAGGGAAAGCAATGCTTCATGTCTGTGACATCAAACTTGATGATCTTCTAGCCACTAGGTTCTAGAGCTCCTAAGGCAGAGAGTAAGGCATTCCTCTATGATGGACATGTCTGGAGTACCTCCAAAGTAGACATCGCGCAAGGTGTTTGGCCTAGATCCTCAACAATAGAGTAGTTTTGGGTGGCTCTAGCATTAGGGTTATGGGTAGAGCACTTGAATACTCCTTTCAAAATACGAGGCGGTGGCTCTGGTTTCTCGATCTGTAAATTCTTCTATGGGGGTGGAGGAGGAGCTTCTAGGCTAATACTAACTTTTGAAGAGCCGTAATCTCGAGAGTGAGTGGCTATATCGATTTTTACGTCGACGATATTGATACAAACACGGTCACCATCTTGCGGTGGTGGGTTTTGACTCCCACTAGGCGCATTTTCGACGTTCGAAGAACTCGAGGCTAAGTGTTGGTTGTGAGGAAAAATATTCGTTAGCACAGTGGGTGGAAGATTTAAAATCCTCGCAACCTCCGCAAGTTTGGGGCATAAGTGTGTAAGGTGATCATTAGTACAAAGTTTACAAGGAAACTTAACCTTATGCTTTTCTTTCTTGCCCTCTCCGGCATTATTGTTCTGTTTTGCATTATTATTCTTGTCCTTGGGTTTATCCTTCCCACCTCTATGATTATTTCTACCTTTCCGTTTATTCCCATCTGGTTGTTGGTCACCATTTGGGTTTTTCAACGACTGCACAGAATGTACATCCACCGATTGGGTGGGTTTAGAGGATCCAGATGAAGCTGGCCCTCTGACAGAATTCGTTGACGAGTCAGTGAACTTTACATTGGTGGACCCCACAATGCCATTGACATGAGGCCCAAGACTTTGCCTAGGATCATGAATCAACCGCGGTGCACTGGGAAGAAGGTGGTATAACATCCCAGACTAAGCATAGATCAAATCAAATTGTTGGGCTCTAAAAATGCCCTCTTCCTCGCTGAAGACCCCAGAAGTAGCAACATATTTTGAAATAGGAGCATGCAAAGACTTTAAAAACCATTCTAAAATAAATCCCGGGGGTATGGGAGTCTTAAATAATCATTTTTGCCTACGCCATTCCTGGATATGGTCTGAAATTTGAGTGTCGGTACCCTGGCGTAAAGTTGGCAAAAGTTCAAGGCCAACATCGTAAGGAACGGGTAGTTGAAAATGGTTAAGAAAGGCTAGCACTAACTGTTGAAAATACCCATATGTCCCCCTAGGTAGCTCTATATACCATTGTGACGCAATCCCGATAAGAGTGCACTGAAACAATCGTAATCTAATAGAATCATGATTCAAAGAATTCGATGAGCACCAAAGGTGAAAAGTAGTGACGTGATCACCAGGGTCCTCGCCATTCTTACCCTCAAACTTTGGAATTTCTGATAGAATATTGGTGGGGATAGGGGGGCATGTGGGATCATGACTCACCAGGTCATTCATTAGTTTAGGAAAATCTGGTAGATTAAGCATGGCCATAAAGGGGATATGGGGTTGCGACACCTGACCCCATCCTCCCACAAAAGACTGAGTATTAGGAACTACGTTCCATCCAAGATTATGGTGAGGACAAGAACCTTGTCCGAAATTAAAAGACCCTCCTCTGAGAGGATTCGTGAAATATGGATTGGGCATCATTCCAGTAGGAATGTTCTGATAAGGGTTATCAAAATTGCCCCCATTTGGATTAGATCCAAATTGAGGGTTGTTAAAACTTCCCCCAACTGGATTAGATCCAGGTTGGGGGGTGCCCAAAACATAATACTAACCTCCTCTGGGTGGGAATCTGGAGGATTGAAGTGGATTCGTTATGCCAAAAGTATTGGTCAAATTCGAAACCGAGTGGATAGGGATATAGGGCAGAACTTGTCCGCCAGCTTGGTTGTTCCATCCAGCCGTAGAAGGATTAGACCCGGGGTTAAGGAAGGGGACACTTCCTACATTAGGATTCACTTGGGGAACATGAGAGATACCAAATGGAAAAGGAGTGTAAGGAGGTGTAGTGCCGCCAGGTCCAAAGCTAGCGGTATGGCCAGCAGCTGGGATGGCAGTCAAAAACTGGGAAGTGAAACTAGGCATACCATAAGAAAATGGACTAGTATCCATGGGGATGGTTTGAACATTGTAACTCGGTGAGTAGCCAAAACCCCCAAAAGGTTTAGAGGAAAGAGATGAAGCATCGAATACAGCTCGAGCCATAGTACCAGTGTAGGCCTTCGGCACTACAACTATAGTGGCTACAGGTGTCGAAGGAGTGAAATTAACTATAGTTGGATTGGGAGTTGATGAACTCCTAGTGTTCTGAAGACTAGACTCAGTACTCATCCCTGTGGGATCACAAGTCTAAAAAGTGGATGTGTGTGTACCACTCCCGATAAATCTACGCCTTTTAGAAGGAAATAGCTCAAAAATTGATGGTAACTGTAACAACCGACGGGACTTGTGAGGAAGCTGGTCTAACTCCACGATGACTTATGACTCTCAACAAATAAAAAGATATCCTAAGGCTAACTAGTAATCAAAGAACATACCAAAAATTCAAACAGCCAATATGCATGAAAACGGGCTAAAGTGGCTGAGTGGCCTCCCTCGCTAAAGAAGGTATGCCTCGCCCAAGAGGGACCTAAGACTCTCTGCTAAAGTTTGGAGGTAATATAATCAGTTATATGGGCCCTCATAGGCTTAAAAACTAGTCGGTCAGATCCCCTCAGAGAGGTAATCCTCCATAAAGGTTTTGTGTTGTCTAACCCCTATCTGACTCAAGATACAAGCAAAATAACCCTTGCAAGTAACCTATGAGAAACCTAAGTCAAGCAACTAATCAACTGCTGTATAACTGATGCACAGGTGAATAGTCGTAAGTTTGGATTACTGTATGGGTAGGGTAGAAAAGCCTGAAACCTTGAAAGCACCGCCTCTCACAGAGGTATGGATACTATCAAGATCCCCAAATACAAATAAATCCACAGAAATATCTCTAACGCTAGGTGAGTATCCAGGGGTTATCCCTTCAACAAACTTCACGTGACCTCATTCTTAACTCCGGTGTGAGCGGAGCCTCCTGATATTACCAATTATACAATGGATTTCTCAACTCCCTATCTCAAACACATATGTTGATTTAATTGCCTTGGAAAAGTTTACTCACAAAATCCTATTCCAAGGCACTAAATCCTAAGCTAGTTTGTGCACCCTAAAAATAAAATCGTTACTAATCAATTTTAGTTTAAAGCATAAATTTTATTGGACGTGATTACTAAAAAAGGTATGGAAATGAAACTCATGGTGTTATGACTCTGCATGAAAATAAAAATAGATATAATGTAAATCCTAACTTTAACTTTTCAGTGAATGATATGCTAAAAAATAGTGCAATCTTCAATTTTAACTCTACAACTCAGAATTAAAATGCAATATTTCACTAAATGTGCTAAGATAATGATAAAGGTTCCAAGACAAAAATACCAACCAATGAAAAATACCTATTTTTTTTTGTATTTTCAATGTATTAAAAAGAAAATGCATGGACTGATAAGAGACTTGATATATAACTTCTACTGTGTATAAAAGAAATCACTCGAGCATAATACCAAGAAGCTAAGTAGACAACCCAACCACCAAGGAAAAATAAAAAATGGAAAACAAAGAGAAAGACGTCGCCCAAAAATTCAACTCCAAACAGGTTTCCTATCATCCCAAATAATCTCAACAGGCACCACAGAGACCTAAAAATCGTCAGTGATCCTCAAAACCTACCCAACAGTCACTAAACCAAGCAAGCAAGGGGAAGTGGTATATGCGATTCCTCAAGAGAAAAGGGCATATATATGCCTCTTGTAGTGGGACAGCAAGCGTGTATACGCGGCTGTCAGGAAAAAAAGGGCATATATCTTTTAAAACAAGGCTAGGAAAGGGTAAAAGGTTGAAAAACTCAGACTCAGAGTGAATAGACTCTATCCAACTATGATATGACAAGAAACACAAAGGAAAAAGAGCAATGTAAGAATAAAAAAAAAATACTTCAACCCTTAGAAGGAAGATCTCTCCCTAGCAGAGTCGCCAATTCTATTACAAGGCAAAAACTCTCTATGGCCAAGGGTAAACCACAACAGACAGGTATGACTGCAAAAATCAACTCTATTCCAACATGTGCTATATAAACTAATGTGAAATATGAGGAAGAATCCTACCTCGATCCAATCATTTGATGTCATTCCACAGTTGAGCACTTTGACCCAAAGCTTTACACCTACAAGAAGTTCTCAACAAACAAGCGATGCAAGTATATAGTGACAATATATAAAATGAGTTAGCACATTAGATAGCACAATCCATTAATAAACATTACAAACATGCCCAAGGATAATAATCATATATTTGCAAGATATTGATAGGATGGGAAAGGAGTATTTCTATTAATAATTGATCAACAGAAGTATCAACATTACAGACTTCCGTATCGGCATGGTTCAAAACCAAGAAACCAAGTTCCTTCCAATTGGGTCTCCACCACTTCAATCCTCCACCAAAGGCAAGCTCATAGCAAAGAGGTAATGAGGTCCTCTCGACAATAAGGAAAGAGCTTGGGGGCTGAACACTGTGTTCAGACTTGAGGGACAAAGGGATGTAGACTCAATATGAAGTAATTTCTCTATAGTAACTTTGCTCTCAAAGTTGAATGCTTTCTCCTCTTTTTCCATAGCTCGAAATTGTGCTTTTATAGCCTCCAAAATGCAACTGAAGGGTTGAGTCAGAAAGTTTCTAGTATATGGAAGGCCAAAGATCAGAGATCTTCTATCGTGACATGGAAACACGACCTCATTTTTTATTTTCTGGCACAAATCTCGATATATGCGAGCTGTAGTGGAGCAACAAGCATATACGCATCTTGCAAAGTAGTTAGGGAGATTATATGTGGAAAAATAGATTTTTTTGGCTCTGGATTTGTCAAAAGGGGGTTGATAAGTTTGCATAGGGAAATGGAAAAAGGCCCTCTGTGCAAGATAGAAATGGTGAGGCAAACCTTGCTATAACAGTGGTTGGGTCTCTCCAAGCTTATATAAGGAGTCCTTCTCATAATAAAAGCATATAGAGACATTGTAAAGCATAAAAATTATGATCTCATAAGGGAGACATCATTTAAGAATCATCATTCTGTGTGTGGATTATTTGAGCAAGGGTCTAGACAAAGAGAGCTTGGTGAAGCTGCTACACCTACATCCATGGCTGTAATAATTTCACTTTGTTTTCATTAATACAAATCTATGCTTTTCCTGTTTCCTTTAAAGTTTGTGTACATTTCATGAACTTGTTTCTTTTATAGATCCATTATGAAGCTAATCATGGTAGAGTAGGAAGTATGTTTCGTTGTTGTTTCTCATTGTATTGCAGGACCTTCTGAAGAACTTGGAGATCAAGATCAGCCTGGATCGAGCAAGGACAAACATCAATAAAAGGTATTTACCCTTTTTCCTTCTTATTCTTTGAATAGTTTAGCTTCATGAAAAGGAATTTATGTGTCCACAATATCACTTTTCTGTCTTGGTCATAGGGTTCTAGAGCCCAAGAGAGAATCCACTTGTCCGCAGGGAGATTTCCCTGTAACAGAAATTGGTGACTCCACTGGGGAAGAACTTTGATTTTTTAATTCCTTTCCTAGGTCTTGTTTTCGCCTTTTCTCATTTTTTAATCTTTTGCATGATGTGTCTCTGATCCTTAGATGTGTTGTTGGCTCTTGGACTCATCTTACACACTTAAGTTTTGCATTTTTCCTGAGTTTTTTTTTATTTCTGGGAAAAATTTTGAGTTCTGAGACGGCATCGCTCCCCTACCTTTAACACCAGGGCGTTGGCACTCCCTAGAAGGCTCCCATAGAGAATTGCAATGCTCTGGTACCCTTGACACCAAATCACTTCCCCTTTTTCTGGAAAACTCTTCTTGGGAGTAGTTTTTCTCAGTCTTGTTTTTCTTGATTCATCTGCCCAGGATTTATGTTATCTTAGTGTATCCTTGTTTAGCCTCCAATTATTTGATTTCTAAGGATTAATGATGTTTTGTTTGTATTTTTGACATCTATTTTCCTTTCTTTGAGTCACTCTTCTTCCCTGATATTTGGAGTCGATCTACTACTTTCTCACTTATCCGATTGACCAAAAGTTGTTGTAAGGAAATTCAAAGATATTTTCAATATTTCATTTTGATCTTTGAGGTATTTTCTCCAAGAATTTCCTCCTATCTGGATTTGGTTTTCTTTTTTCTTGTTTGATCACAATGAGAGTGTGTTTTTGTTTATGTGAATTTTTCTTTCAGTTTGCTTAAATCTCACAGATCTTGAAGTTTTATTAACATAGGAAGCTTTACATCAAACTGATTATCAGTCACAATAAACTTTTTAGCATTGTATCAGATTTTTGATTGAGGACTATTGCATGAGGTCATTGTATCTTAGTGTTTGAAAGTAAAAGGGAAATCCTTCTCTTCCCTTAAATAGACATTCATTAAAAGAAAATGTTGCTTATCATTTCTTATGCATGTTTTGGGAATTGAGTCATTATATCATCAGTTTTCACTCTCATACACCTATGAGTAAACAACCTTAAAATCAAGTGCTTGACTAAAATTCATCAGACATTTTTACATTTTCTGTTAGAAAACCTACATTAGATTAAGGTGTAGGGCTTTGGAATAGGTTGAAAGGATAATTTTCCAAAGCTATAAAACAAACATTAGCATCTTACGATAGGGAGAGAAAATCCAATTGTCATATAGGCTTTCTGGGATCCCCCTCTCACACAAGGGTCACGCGCGAGGTCACATTCAGGAGAGTTACGGAGATTATACCTCCATGTTGCAACCATTCATAGTAGTCAGATTGTATATTGGGGGTTCTTATTGAGGTTCAACTATATTCATTTGGTCTCGGTGCTTCGTGAATTCTGAATCCATTCGGGGTCCTCTAGAGTTATACCGGTCCACTTGTCCTCAGTTCACTCGAAGGATTTCGAACTTGTTATCCTAACCATACGTTCAGACTGGAGTGTCGACTGTACCTGCCTAGGGGCTGACTACGATTTGGTGACCTTAGTATCCATAATCTTCAGGGTCTTACATGAGGTGATGATGAAGGGAAGTATCACTATACCTGGAACAGACGTTGGTCAAACTCACTCGGGCTCCTTGGAGGGTAAATCCACATTTACTGCATGGAAGCTTGCACCAAGGAACAAGTCTATTAAGTAGGTCACCAACATAACTGTTCCACCCACTCTATCCCCTCCCCTTCCTATATTGCTCTCGCGATGTTGGATTTCATCACCAACTAGTGGTTTCATTGTGGGAAGTTTTGTTTGATTGTTTGATTTTAAATTCATAGCGTGTGTTGTTTGTTTTACTTAGTGGACCTTAGGTCGATTCATTGTTAATGGCATTGACTCCTGGGAGTACCAATGGAGGAAACCCTTGTCCTGGGGAACCTTTCACCTTTCCTTCTTTTGGAAACTTTGGTCTTCCGTACATTGCCACACTGAGTATTTAGGGACTCACCATCGGATTACAGGTTTGGTTATTCCCCACTCCGATGATCTCGAATCCTCCCAGTGCTTCAGCTACACCTAATACTTTAGATGTTAGTACACCACCCACACATCAACCTCATGTCGAATTTTCACCTTCTTCACCCATTAAGTCTCCTTCCTTTACTCCTTCACTTAGTAATATCTCTAAAGAAAGTAGCCAGGCTTATCAAAAGAGGAAGAAATGGAAAGAGATGAAGAAGAAGAACCCGAAAAGGACCAAGCCTCTAACTATGTTAGATGTTGGATCTAAGCAACCATCTATTGTTAATGGTACTGAGAGTGTTTATTAGGTCAACGAGTCTATTAAAATGAAGAATATGAAACCCAAATTCCCTTGCAGTCTTTGTAAGAGTGACCACTTTCTAAGGGATTTCCCTGGTCTTCCCAAGGTTTTAGAAATGTGGTCCTCCATGTCATCGGCCTCTCCTAGACATGCTCGTGATGCCCTGTCAACTAGTGATGTTAAGGTTGGTAAGAAGAAGACACCTGTCAAGTTTCCTTGCATGTTATGCAAAGGTGATCATTATTCTCACCTTTGTCCTCGTATGGATGAGGCTTCCTCTCTTTTGAAAAAACTTCAACTTCCAACTGGTTATCATAGGATTTCCCCCAACCCATCATTAGTTGATGGAATGGTCAATATGGTTCCATCCCCGGTCAGTCTAGTTGATCAGGTGGTCAATCTAGTTTCATCCTCGGTTGAACCACTAACCCAAGTAGCTGATCCAGTGTCGTCATCGATCAACCCAAATTTTCATCTGAAAAGTGAAACCCAAGTGTTTGATCCAGTCATGTCATCAATCAGTGCCACTCTTCATCAAAAGAGTGAAACCAAAGTGGTCGATCTGGTTCCACCATCGGTCGATCCCACCCCTCTATTAAGGAGTGCCAAAGTGGTTGCTCTGATTACTTCATCGATCAATCCCACTCCTCCTCTAAAGAGTGCCAAAGTGGTCGATTTGGTTCTACCATCGGTCGATCCCACTCCTCCTTTGAGGAGTGCCAAAGTGACTGATCCATTCCCTTCCTCGGTCAATCCCACCCTTCATCCAAAGAGTGCCAAAGTGGTTGCTCCAGTTACATCATCAATCAATCCCACTCTTCCTCTTAAGAGTGCCAAGGTGGTCTATCTAATCCCATCATTGGTCGATCCTACTCTCCCTATAGAGAATAAAATAGATATTTCCCATGTTTTTTTTGTTGATACAAAATCTACCATGTTGGGGGGCATTCCTCCTTCTCCCATGAAATCCCCTCCAAGTAATGAGGCCATCCTTTTTTATTGGGGTGTGCTAACTAGACCTCATCTTCCCTCTCACATTCCTTTCAAGATTACAGGATAGGTTTGTGGTCGGGATGTTCCTCAGACATTGATAGATGAAGGTTCGCCTGTTAGCATTTTGTCCTATATTGATTGGCAAGCTTTAGGTTATCCTCAACTTGTGTTGGTTACCCAGACTTTGTTTGCTTTTAACAGAAGAACTAGTCACCCTTTAGGGATCCATCCCCAGTTTCCTATAACTCTGGGAGGGAAAAATATCTTTATTGATGTTATGGTAGTCCAGGACCCCTTGGATTTCGATTTACTCCTTGGGCGATATTATGTCTATGCCATGAAATCTATTGTGTCAACTCTCTTTCGTGTGATATATTTCCCTTACGATCAAATAATGGTGACTATTGATCAACTTTTGTTTGTTGGCCCTAACTTGACCATCAACTCAATGAACTCCCTAAATAGGTCTTATATGCAGTCGGTATCACCCCTACCATAGGTCAATTATGTGGCATTGTCTCCCATGCCTTCAACTATCGATGAAGATGAGCCTCTCACTATAAGCTCAGCCTTTTATGACTTAGATCTGGTAGTTGACATGGTGATCTCTTCGGTAGAGCTATTAGAGCCTGATCTCCTTACCCCTGACGCGACTGTCGACATGAATTCCTTCCAGAGTTCTTCTCTTCCATCTAGTGAAGGTCTCTTGGAGGCCATGATTGACAGTTGTCCCTTGACATGGTGTCCTTCCAGAGCGTTCTCCTCCTGGAATACATGATTGAGACGAAGCTACGAGCATAGATTCTCTTCTCTATGGAAAGCTCGTTAAAAAATGAAACAGATGTTACGAGCACAGTTTTCCTCTCTATGGCAAGCTCATTAAAAAATGAAATAGAGGCTACAAGCATAGTTTCTCCTCTCTGTGAAAAGCTCGTTAAAAAATGAAACAGAAGCTATGAGCATAGTTTTTCCTCTCTATAACAAGCTCGTTAAAAAATGAAATAGAAATCTAGGGATTCAACCTAGAGTCCTGAGCATAGTTCTTTTCCTGTGACAAGATCATTAAAAAATGAAACAGTCACCTCTCCTGTCAGGTCGAGTCTTTTTCCAGATCTCATAGATTTCAAGCCGAGTCTTTCGTTAGGTCTCATATTTGAACCTTAATTTCGTCCACCCTTATCCTTTTTCTCCATCTAGTATAGAAATTGGTGATAGCCTCAAAGTCAATGAATGAATTGAAGCTTGGGGGGGACATGTCTCCAGCCTTGATGATCATTCTAGAGTTAAGCCACTAGCTTTCAAGCTAGGGGCAGAGTACCGAGCTTAGTCTATGTTCCTTCTTGTGCTCATAAATACATGAGAATGTAACTGAGTATACTTTTATCACTTTTTTGGACTCGCATGGATACATGAAAAAGGAACCCCCTGGAGTCGGCTTTGAGCTCTTTTCAAACTCTCTAAACATGAAAAGATTTTCGAGTGATCTTGCTTCCTTTCCCACTCGTTAAAAGGTTTGAAAGGGCGTCTTTTGAGTGATAATTTATCTCTTTTTTGGCCTTCCAAGACTAACATTATGAAAAAGGACAACACAGGAGTTGTCTTTAAGTCATTTTCAGACTCTCTAAATGTGAAAAACCATCGAGTTTACCTTCTCTGGACTCGTTAAACAATCATACATTGAAGGGTCCATATGGGATCGAACCCTTACTTCTTCCAGTTTGTTAAACAAAGGAAGAGGGACTTACCAAAGGTGAATTATATTGAGCATGTGTTAACCTCCTCGAGCTCGTTAAATTAAAAAGAGGTACTTGTCTATCTAGATGGGGGGGAAATTGAAGGAAGCAAGCCAGGCAATTTTTTAGAACATTACCAGTAACTCTTACAGTCACCCTTGAACACGACATTTTATCTTTGCATGCATTGTTTCACTAAACCTCTGCACTAAACCAATCCTTTGATTTTCCTTACTCCTTTGGGTCACCCGACGAAATTCATAGTATCCACTGCATTATCAATTTTTGGTCTATGTCAAGTTCTCTGCTATCATGTCTCAGTGTTCAAGGGAAGTATCTGCCTCAAGATTCAACCATCACAAATTCATATTTCAATACCCGTGTTAGTCCATGTTTATTTGATCCACCAATTACATCTCTATTTCATTTTCGTTTCATTGATGGGGGATACACCAAGGCCCTCCTTCGACGAGTCTATTCATTTCGACTTCAACACATTATATAGGAACTAGACTTAGAAACCAGTTAGTACCTTGGGACCTGCATGCCTCAATGGCATGTCTCCTCGTGTTCAATAATGGGTTTACATCATTGACCTCTGATCAGATGATTCCACGGATGTTCGAATTCATCTCATCCATTCACATTTGTTGGAATGTACTAGAGTACCTTGGGAATCATTGACATCAATGGTGATTTCCCTCGCGCTTTTTAACGATTTACCTCATTGACCGGTAATCAAGTGGTTTCTTCCATGTTCGACATCAGGACATCTATTCAAATGGTTAGATTCATACTACATCGAGATCAGTAAGAAGACCCTGGGTTGAGTCATCACTCTTATATGTACTTTTCCTAGGTTGCGATAGAGTTTCTTTTGAACATTGAAACATATACTGTCACATAGATCCACTTTGTATTGGTCATGCCTATGTCCTATCGTCTCATACATCCACTGTGTATTCTTCATGGCTACTATCAGTTTAGTTCATAGGAGTATAGATCCATATTTTATCTTTAGTGGCTATACCTTTTTGTCAATATAATTATGGATCTGCAGTGTATAATTATGGTGGCCATACCTTGAAAGTCTTTATCACTCAAGCATAGGTATGCATGCCTTGGGTTTGAAACATGTCATAATATTTGTTTGATGATTGTGTGCAGCTTCTATCAGGTTCTCTGAGTCCATACCCTTGCTTGAAAAAGTCCACAAAGTACTTCAGTAATCAGTTCTCATATTCTAAATTCGCACTTTGGGGGAAAATTTGTTACACATCAAAATTACTCATTACGATGATGGCCTAGTGTCGTCATTACCAATGTTGCAAGTGTCGCATTTCACCCAAAAGTGTCAGAAATATCATACAGTCATATTGAATGTGTCGTGTCTCGGATGACATTATCAAGAACACTTGCAATACACCTCAAAATACTATTTTAAGGAAGAGAAATCATTTGATAAAGAGAACAAAGTTTTTTCCATTGAGAAAACCACTTAAAAATGAATTTTGAAGAACAATGCTCCCCTACCCACTGTCAGGAAGTGCTAATTCTCCCTAACCCTATTTGTGGGAGCGTTGTAGCACTATGGTCACCCTTCTGGGGGAGCATTATGGTTTTTTGAGGAAACTTTGGGCAACACTCCCCTACCTACTGTTAGGGAGTGCCAACACTCCCTAACACTCTTTGGGGGAGCATTGAAACGCTCTATGTACCCTTTTGGGGTAGTGCTGGCCTATTTGGGAGCATTATGTTGTTGAGAAAATCAGGGGAAGATCCCCCTTATCTTGGAAATCAGTTGGATTCGAATATGATGTCAAGGCTATATCTTAGGGAGGATCCAAAACTAATGGAGAAGGATCCTCAACCTATCCCAAGAATCTCTAAGGTGGTTGGGTCTCTCCAAGATTATGTAAGGAGGCCTTCTCCTAGTAAAAGCATATAGAGACATTCTAAAGCATCAAACTTATGATATCATAAGGGAGATATCATTGAAGCATCATCATTCTGTCTGTGGATTATTTGAGCAAGGGTCTGGAAAAAGAGATCTTGGTGAAACTGTTGCACCTACATCCATGGTTGTAAGCATTTTACTTTGTTTTCATTAATACAAATCTATGCTTGGCATGTTTCCTTTAAAGTTTGTGTACATTTCATGAACTTGTTTCTTTTATAGATCCATTATGAAGCTAATCATGGTAGAGTAGGAAGTATGTTTCGTTGTTGTTTCTCATTGTATTGTGGGACCTTCTAAAGAACTTGCAGATCAAGATCAGCCTGGATCGAGCAAGGAAAAATTTTGGTAAAAGGTATTTACCCTTCTTCCTTCTTCTTCTTTGAATATTTTAGCTTCATGAAAAGGAATGTTAGTGTCCACAATAGCACTTTTTTGTCTTGGTCATAGGGGTCTAGAGCCCAAGAGAGAATCCACTTGTCCACAGGGGGATTTCTTTGTAACACTACTGTATCTTCAAGACATTCTTCTCATGCAATAGCATCTTGTTCTTCAACTTCATAAAATGTAAAAATTTTCCTCTAGGTCCCTTAAAGAAATATCTCTCTGCTTGGCTGTATGACTCTACTCTGTCAATAGGAAACTTGGTGATATACCCTCCATTGGTACTATCAAACCAGTGATCCAATGCTCTTGACATGGTGTTATCAACTCTCTTACCCTTCTTGATTAGCGTCGACGTCCAAACCAGAGGTGGCTTAGATCTGATCTCGAGCTGGGTATCTTCTAATCTGGCTAACCTCTTGTATATCTCCTTATGAATCCCTCCAAAGAAAATCTCGTGTATATCAATAAAGATATACCTTCCCAACCAATCCTCTATACTAATATTAGGGTTCTTGTTATGGGCTTCAGTGAATTCCTTTTCTTGATATTCTATCCACTTCTGAATCTCTGTCGTCAATGGAAACCACCTTGACATTCCCTCAAGAAGATTCCTATCGTAACAACAGAACCATTTGTTGGCCCAAGGTCAGACCCAGGGTTCAATACTCAAGAGCGCACCAAAAATCCCTAACTACTAGCCCTTTAGACAACAACTATGAAGCAGATGCAGTCTCACCCGAAGTAGCTATATGGGGTTGCAGGAAACAAGTGTCTACAACCAGAAGGAATGTAAAGGGGATTCAAGGAAATAACACACAACAACCTAGTATTCTTTATCTTCCTTAAACCTACTGTGCAAGTTATATTATATCCCAGATCTACCACAATATCACAATAACATCATATCAAATGACAGATAACACAACATAAATCACACATAACACAAGATATATGTGGTTCACCCTCTCTCTAGGGCTACGTCCACAGAACTATGCTTTATAATATATTAAGATGAAATCATACAGTTCTTGTCTATGCACTTAGCTAGCAGATCTTATCTCTTCTCCTCTCTGTCTCTCCCTCCCTGGACACCCAACTTCAAGGTTGATATTCGCACCCAACTGAATATATTACAATACCAAAAGGCTCCCTCACTCATCACTTCTCTCTCACACTATGGTACTCGCTCAATCATACAATACAATGAACTCTCAACCAACTTAGAAGCAACCATAACAACAACAACCTAGGTCCTTTATACCTTTATTTATACATTACAATCACTCACCAACATCCTTAGGTCGAGACCTAAGTGTCAAAACCCTAGATACAAAAACCCTAGGTGTCTCAAACCCTAGGTCAACTTGACCCGCGTTTTCAGGGCTTCTCCAACTTGTCTTTCCTTCCTTGTCGCGCGGTGCTCCAAAACATCCAACAGTGGATTTTTCTGCTTGATGAGTTGTCCACGATCCCTCTTCCTTACTGATCTGTCATCCTCAATCTCCTCGTCCAAAAACTTGCTTTCTCTTACTTCGCTCCATCTTTTCTTCTCTTCTGGTCACTTCAACCCAATATCAGTCACTGTGTCTTCCGCGCAGTTCGCATTCCTTCTTTTCTGCCTTAATATTCGCTTACTTCCATACCCAAGGGCTAATAAGTCTTCTCACTCAAAATACAATATTCACAATTATACATAGCCACAATACATTTCCCTTATAAAAGAGGGTTTCCTTCTAGGGAAAAAACCCTAACATAAAGTCTATTGTTAGATCTACGACCTTATAATGAACGATCCAGATTTAAAATGAAATTACAATATACATTTACACTTTGCACTCCCCCACGTGGAGGAGTGTACATTCTTCTGGGGTGTAAAGTCTTCATGGGGTATAAATAGAGCTGAAAACAAATACCTATGTATCAGGAAGATAATCAAGATCCACAACCAACAATCTCCCACTTGGAAATTGATCTCAACAACTCCACCATTGTTGTCTCTATTGGACTATGATCCTTCTTGGACCTGGAAAATTTCTCATCTTCATCTTCATGCTTGAAGACCAACTAAAACTGAGCAGGAACTCAGTTTCTCCCTGGTTACTCCCTTTGTTAACATGTCTGTAGGATTGTGGATACTGTGTATCTTTTCTGACTTCAACTGTCCATCTTCCAAGATGGATCATATGAAATGGTGCTTGATATGTATATGCTTAGTATTCAAACGGAAGGATGAGTTCTTTGCAAAATGAATGGTATTCTCACTGTCACAGTACAACCCGCTATTCGCCTACTTCTTTCCCAATTCCTCCATAAACCTTTGTAACCAAATCATCTCTTTACTAGCCTCTGTAGAAACAACATAATCTGCCTCTTTTGTTTAAAGTGAAACAACCTTTTGCAGTTTTGAAATCCAACTTACTGTTGTTCCACCTACTTTAAAAACATACCCTATGGTGCTCCTGTTGTTATCTTTATCACCTGCCATATCGGAATCAACATATCCATGTAGAACAGTTTTTGAACCTTCAAAACATAATGCATGAGTAGAAGTACCTATCAAATACCTGAGAATCCACTTTTCTACCTCCCAATGTTCTTTCCCTAGATTGTTCATATACATGCTCACAACTCCCACTGCATGTTCAATATCTAGTCTTGTGCAAACCATCGCATACATAAAGCTGCCAACTGATGATGAATAAGGGACCCTAGACATGTATTCTATCTCCTCTTGTGTCTTGGGACACATTTCCTTATTTAATTTGAAATGGTTGTCCAAAGGTGTACTAACTGTTTTTTCATTCTGCATTCTAAACCTCTCCAACACCTTATCTATGTACTCACCCTGAGACAATGTCAATTTACAATTTTTCATGTCTCTTGTTACCAAGGATTTTCTTTGTAGCATCCAAATCCTTCATCACAAATGAATTAGATAATTTCTTCTTGAGCACATTTATATCCTGCATATTAGACCTTGCAACAAGCATGTCATCTACATACAATAGCAAGATAATATAACTTCCATTTTCTAGCCTTTTAAAATGAACACAGTAATCAGAATGACATCTAATATAACCTTGTTCTGTCATAAACCTATCAAAATTCAAATACCACTACCTTGGAGATTTATTTAGGCCATACAAGCTCTTCTTCAACCTGCATACCCAATTATCCTTCCCTTTGACCTCATACCCCTATGGATGTTGCATATAAATCTCTTACTCCAAATCCCCATGGAGAAAAGTTGGTTTTACATCTAACTATTCAAGAAGAAAATAGTCTACTGCGACAAGACTTAAAACAATCCTAATTGAAGTCATTTTAACAACAGGATAAAATATTGTTGGGTATGTGTTATATTATTTGCATGTGTGTGTGTGGGCACGTCAGATTTGACAACTACGTTTGACGATCCCAACTTCCTTCATCTTATATGTCGTGTGCACTAAGTGCTTTCCTAGGGGGGTCCCAGGGGTGGCCAGGTATGCCCCCCCTGGTTACACACAACGTGCATCTCCGGGAGGTAGCCCAGAGCCGATAGGGTTCGGGGTAGCGCCTCAAAAAAACACAATTGGGCGGTTTTTTTCTATTTTTAACGTAATTTGTTATTTTTAGCAGTTTTCTAAATTAATCCCAGATTAAGGGATTAGGGTTTTGGTAGATATGAAATACCTAAAACATTGAATATATTGTATGGTGAATGGTGAAATTAATACAATGAAGATTTGAAAGGTGTGGCACCAAGGAAGACTGGTTTTCTCCTGATTAAGGGTTTCCAGCGTAAATCTCTATGTACTATGTATATGATCCATTGATTAATTTTTGTTTTTCTTAAGAATCTATATGCATTGTTTTACTTCACAGGTTTAAAACTTACAAATATTTCATCAAAAGATATACCTTTCTTTTGTGCAAACCCCTTTACAACAAATCTAGCCTTGTACCACTTTTTGCCTCCATCTTCTTCCTTCAACTTGTAAACCCATTTATTCTGCAATGCTCTTTTTGCTGCAAGAAAATGACCCAAGTCCCAAGTCTGGTTATTTACCAAGGAATCCATTTCCTTTTTCATTCCTTTCTCCCTTCTTTTTTGTTTCTACCTGCATTTCCTCTTCATAACATTTTGGTTCACAAAAATTAGTTAAGAATAAATAATACAATGAAGGAGAGAATCGTTCAAGGGGTCTACTTAACCTAGTAGATATTCTAACAACACTTGCAGGAGTTTGAGGTACCTATTGATCCTGTTGTTGTACATTTTTATTTTCCGGTACCTCTGGAATTTATTTTTTAGTGATATCATCAAGCACTGTGTATTATGGTTTTTCTTTTTCATGTTTCTTTCCCTGCAACTGATATTTGTACATGACCTTCTCATTGAGTATGACATCTCTACTCCTAATTATTTTTTTATTTTCATAATCCCATAAGTGATAACCAAAATCATTAACATCATATCCAATAAAGGTACACTTATTGGATTTTTCCTCAAGCTTTGTTCTATTTTCTTTATCAATATGGACAAATGATTCACAATTGAAAGTCTTCAAAAACAATAGTTTACCTTTTTACCTGTCCATGACTCCTCTGGAATTGCACCATCCAAAGAGATTGAACGTCCTCTGTTTATTAAGTAAACAATATTATCTACGGCATCTACCCAGAAGTGTAAGGGAAGACCAACATGTAATCTCATACTCCTTGCACGCTCCATGGTTGTCTTGTTCATCCTCTCTGACGCACCATTTTTTTTTGGTGTTCCTGGAACTATCTTCTCTCTATCAATCCCATGGTATGAACAGTAATCATCAAACTTCTTGTTTCAATATTCACCTCCATTTTTTGATATGATACACTTCAACCTTTTTCCTATTTAATTCTCAACCAAATATTTCCATTTCTTAAAAGTATCAAAAACATCAGATTTTTGTCGAATGCAATAAACCCAAGTTTTTCTAGTTGCATCATCNGCTCTAACCTTTCACTCTTCTTTTCTTTTCCGACTCTAAGAAATTTGACTCTCTTATGTTTTCCATAAACACAATGCTCACAGAAATCCAAATCAATTTGTTTAAGATCTGGAAACAAATTTATTTTGTGAAGTATATACATGCCCTTCTCACTCATGTGTCCAAGCCTATGATGCCACAGTGTTGTATCCACTCCTGTAGAAGCTAAAGAGATAGAAGAGTAAGTATTACCAATACATAAATACAATGTACCTACCTTCTCTCATTTCGCTATCATCAATGATACTTTGGTGACCTTCCACACCTTATCTGTAAATATGGATATACAACCTTCACTTTCCAACTACCCTGTTGAAATTAAAATTTTCCTTAGATCTGGAACATGTCTTACCTCTTTCAACAACAATTGGTTTCCATTTCTTTTCTTTATTTTTACCTTTCCCATTCCAACAATTTTGCATGGTGCATCATCGCCCAAATGAACCTATCCAAAATCACCTTGAACATAATCTAGAAAATGTTTCCTATGGGGTTTGGCATGAATTGAAGCCCCTGAATATACTACCCAAAACTTAGAAATATTATCTACAGAAAGAATCAAAGCATCTTGCAACACATCACCTGTTACATTTGCTTCCTGATTTTTCTCTTGTTGTCCATCTCTCTGTTTCTTTGTAGATCTGCATTCTTTCTTTAGATGTCCTTTATTCCCACAATTCCAACACTCTATCTTTCCTAGTCTGGATTTGGATTTGCCCTTCCTAGAATTCTTGCAGTTCCCTGAGCCCTTTCCTCTATTCTTTTGTCTTCCCCTGTTCTCCATGTTCAATGCATTACCTGATGTCTCACTTGTGCTTTTCCATCGCAATTTCTCACTAAGGATAACACCAACAACATAATCAAATTTTAAAGTGTTTGAACCAGAGACAGAGTTACTTACATCCATTATCAATCCATTCCATATTTATAGCAATGAGCACAATATTAGAAGAGCCTTGAACTCATCATCAAAGTCCACTTTTATAGAACTTAGTTAATTAGTAACTGTATTAAATTCATTTAAATGATCTACAACAGACCCATCTTCTGACATATTCATATTAAATAATCTCTTTATTAGAAATACCTTATTGGATGCCAAGGGTTTTTCATATAGTTTATCCAATGCGTCCATCATCTCCTTCATTTTATTTTCTTTCAAAATATTGAAATCCACCAACGTTGACAGGCTTAGTCGTCTCGTTCCTAGTGCCTTTCTATCAAGAACCTCCCATTATTTATCCTTCATGGCCGTCAATGTTTTTTCTATTCCACCCAATAGTAGGAATATATCCTTATAATATAAATAATCTTTCATCTACATCTTCCATAACTGATAATTTTGGCCATTAAATTTATCAACCTTAAACTTTCCATCTTCCTCCATTGCTCCCACTCGAACTAGGAACCCTCTTTTCTTATGTGTTACCTTTCACTCTGATACCAGTTGTTAGAAAAACAAGATTGTGAAGTAATAAAATAAAACAAATGAGGAAATAAAACACAGAAGATACATAATAAAATAGAGACACATATATACGTGGTTCACCCAATGTGGTCTACATCCACTAGAGAAATTCTCGGGTCCTTCCTTTATTATTATCCAAGAAATGAATGGATACAACCTACAACACACCCGTTGTAACTTCATCTTCTTTCTCTCATAGTATCCTCACTCAGAATACAATATTCGCAATGATATATAGCTGCAATGCATTTCCCTCATAAAATAGGGTTTCCTTCTAGGGAAAAAAAACCTAACATAAATTCTACCGTCATATCTACGACCTTATAATGAACGGTCCATATTTACAATGAAATTACAATATACATTTACACTTTTAATTCCCCCCTCTACACTCCCCCACATGGAGGAGTGTACATTCTTCCGAGGTGTAAAGTTTTCATGGGGTATAAACACGGCTGAAAACAAAGACCTCTGAATCCAGAAGATAATCAGGCTCCACAACCAACATTTCCTTGGTGGTATAACTATAACCACATATAACCAACAATCATCAGATCTCTACTCCTATCCCTTCATTCTCATGAAAAAACAAGAACTAGAATGAGATTGGAAGACTCCAAATGACCAAATGGTATGGTTAATATATGCATCCTCACAATGCACCATGTGGCTCTCAACAAGAATCCCTCATAACCACTTTCCCAATTAACTCAAAGGCTAGGAAGGAAATAAATATAATTTATATTTTTCCCTTCTTAGCCCCCTTTCTTATGGAATCATAGCCCTGTATGAATATGTTCTTGTCCATCTACAACCAGCGATGCATCTTTATTATTTTTATTCAAGGTGTTACATTGTTTGGCCCACATCCATTCATCATATACAAATGTACATTGATAATATGGGCATAAAAACTAAGGTATTACATCCACCTCCCTCTTATTTGTGCACTATCCTTAGTGCGCATCACCATACATGTGTGTGTGTTTGTGTATACCCACATTGCATCTTCCAGTTCCCATGTCACTTCTACGAGGATGTTGTAGGTCCACTAGACCTTTCCCTACCCTATGTATTTGTTCCATACCACCATGACCTTCCTTCTGGATTCATCTGAATCAAAGTCCAATCAATCACATGGTTAGGATCATGCACATGCATTTTCATAAAACATCCATGAAATACATTATGCACATTCATGGAAGTAGGAAATTCAAGCATGTATGCAAATTGTCCTATTATGTCCAATATTTCAAATCGACCACAGAATCTGGTTGTTATCTTGGTACAACTACCCAACTTCAGTGAGATTTTCTTGGGATTCACTTTCAAAAATACATGTTGTCCCACTTTAAAGTCTCTAGATGTCCTACTTTTATTGGCATAACTATTTTTCCTATATTTTGTTGCTTTCAAATTATTCTTAATTTTTACCATCTACTCTTCTATCTCCTTGATCAATTTTTTCCCAAGTACTACTCTTTACTATATTATCCTAGCTCACTTGAGTATTTCATTTTCTTCCATATAGAGATTTAAATGGGCTCATTTTCAATAAATTTTTATACCCATTTTTGTAGGAAAAATTAACCAAATCCAAATAATCCTCCCACTTGGATGAATTGTCCATCACATACATCTTTAACATGTCTTCAATCATATGGTTAACTCTCTTTGTTTACCCATCAGTATATGGATGATATGTTGTACTAAAATTCATATTTGTACCAAATCCTTTAAATAGTACCTTTCAAAAATTTGAAGTAAACTTTGGATCTTTGTCTGAAACAATTACCTTAGGTACTCCATGCAACCTGGAAATTTCCTTCATATATATTTCTACAATATTAGTTTCCTTATGACTCATTTTCACTCAAATAAAATACGCATCCTTCATCAACTTATCCACTACCACCATTCTTGAATTGTGTTCCCTTGTTATCCTAGGAAACTTAGTGATAAAATCAATTGTTACCACTTCCCATTTCCAATTTTGGATTAGCAAAGGTTGTACCAAACCTACTAGGTGTCTATGCCCAACCTTCACTCTTTGACATTACATGCACCTAGCTATGTAATCAGACACAACATTTTTCATTCTTTTCCAAGCCTCTAGACAAATCCCCATGTTATGAATAAAACCCCATATTAATCCCCTTATTGAATTATTACATTTGTAGTGTTATATTTGTATGTAGGCTAGAATCCTTCATTGCACCCTTTCATTATAATTGTACCCTTTTGTCTCTTATATATATACCAAGGAGAGATAGTCTTAGGATCAACATATCTCATCTTGTACATTCAATATATTGTAAAAGTAGGTTTTCCCCTCGAAGTGGATTGTTATTTATTTATTTTTTATCATGCTCAAGGAATCAGTTCAAAACATTTGGTATCAGAGCATCGATCCTAGGGTTTTTCTTCTTCAAGCAAGTCATCTTGGAATTTTCACTATAACTTTTTTGGGGGATGCTTTAGACATCCAAAGTTGGAGGTTACTTATAATACATATCAAATTATATCTGGTAAATATTTTAGTGTCTTGGTCATTATACTTTTAGATATATATCCTATGGAAGATAGGGTTTTTGACTCATCCTGAATTTAGTTTTAAACGATTCATCTTGGGATTGTCACTATAACTTCATTTTTGGGTGTATTCAGATAGTGAAATTTTGTGGATATTGAGGAGAAATATCCTATTACATGTGGTCCAAATTTTATATTCTGGTTTTCTGTAATTTCTTAGATATATTCCATGGAATATAAGTCTTGTGACTAATCCTGAAATCAATTTTAAAAGAGTTAGCTTGGAATTTCTGCTGTAATTTTTTTTCTATCATGTTTCCATCTTCGAAATTTTCTGAATTATGAGGAGACATAGAGAATTACATGTGGAATGTTTTTTAGATTTTGAATCTTTATAGTTTGTGAGATATATCTCGTGGAAGTTGGGGTTGTTTACTAATCCTGAAATTAGTCTTAAACAAGACATTTTGATATTTTTGCTATAACGTTTTATCAGGGAAGGTTCAAACTATGAAGTTTTCAGGAGTTTAAGAAGTTGTATCAGAATAATCCAGGCCGAAATTTTAGACTTATAAGGGTTCAAATTTCATATATATATTAGGACAAATGTCATCCAACCAAACTTACTCCAAATTAAGGGTTAAAAGGTACGTAACTTACAATTCGCATACATTTTCATTGGAAGATCTATGCTTGGTGATTCAAAATTTGTGATAAAGAAAAAATAGAGGAGTATTATTATTTGTACCCCACGTGGATCCAGAAAATAATTCAACACCAGTTAAACCTATAAAAATTTCATCTATAACTCATGAAGAAAATGAGGAGATACATAACAAGCTATCCAAATTGGATGACAAACTAAATGATTGGAGTGTTAGTTCAATAACAAGTGATGATTTGTTAAAAGCACAGAGAAAAATTTAAGTGATAGAAAATAAGATGGATGAAAATAAGGAATAAGTACACAAATTAATGAACAAAAGTAAGGAAGAAGTACAAAAATCCATGAATGAAATGCAAAGATCCATGAAGGGAATAGAAAAATCCATGAATGAAATGAAAAAATACATAGATTCCATGCTCTTATAAATGAAATATAAAAGGGATATGGAGATCAAAGGAAATCAAGAAAATAAGGAAAAAAATTGGTGTTGAGACTCAATCACATATGGGGAGTATTTTACCACAGTTGGAGAGAAAAAAATATTAAATTGCATAATCATTCATTACTACAAGATCCACATCATGAAGGTTTCAATGTGGCACCAAGGAACCACTTCATTCTAAAGATAGATATGAGGAAGTTTGATTTTAAATATCCTATGACATGGATATTCCATATGGAGCAATTATTTTATCTACACCAAATACCAATATTACAAAAATGCACCTATTGCATCCTTGTATTTACAAAATGATCAATTTGTGTGGTATCAAAGAATTTTTGAATTAAAAAAGAATTATATAATCTCTTGGTCCATTTTTAAAGATTAATTGACATCACATTATGGAAATACTAAGAGAAATATATTATTTATTGAATTGATAAATATTCGTCAAAAAGGTCCAATTACAGAGCACATTCAACAATTCCAAAAGCTCAATATCAAGGTAAAGAACATTCTCAAGGATAATTTGTTAGATATATTTATGGGAACTTTAAAAGAGAAAATTAAACATGAGGTGCATCTCTTCGAATCCAAATCCCTAGAGAAATATTTCAATATGGCAACAAAAGTGGAAAACAAAAATATGGCTACTATAAGGGTGGTCATTGATAACTAACGAGA
>JASDQU010106744.1:38092-48440 GCA_032191745.1 Picea mariana | reverse complement strand
CTCATTGATTTTTAATTATTCTCAAGGAATTGGTTCATAACATTGTACTTATAAGTCTCCTTCTAGATTCACCTTAATCAAGGTCCAATCAATGACATGGTTAGGATCATGCACATGCATTTTCAACAAACATCCATAAAATACATTATTCACATTCATGGAAGTAGGAAATGAAAGAATGTATGCAAATGTTCCTATTATGTCCAACATTTCAAATGGACAACATAATATGACTGCTAGCTTGGTACATATTCACAACTTCATTGATCTTTTCTTGGGATTCACTTCCAAAAACACATCTCTCCCACTTTAAATTCCTAGATGTCTTACTTTTATCTACATAACACTTTTTCCTATCTTGTGTTTCTTTTAAATTATGCTTAATTTTAACCATCTACTCTTATATATCCTTGATCAATTATGTCCCAAGTACCACTCAAGTATTGCATTTTCTGACATATGGAGATTTAAATGGGCTTGTTTTCAATGAAGTTGTATACCCATTGTTGTAGCAAAACTAAACCAAATGAAAAATAATCCTCCCACTTGGGTGGATTATACGTCACATACATCCATAACATGTATTCAATCACTTGGTTCACTCTCTTTGTCTACCCATCATTATACAGATGATATGATGTACTAAAATCCATATTTGTACCAACTCCTTTAAATAGTCCCTTTCAAAATTTTGAATTAAACTTTGTATCTATGTATAAAACAATTACCTTAGGTACTCCATGCAACCCAAAAATTTCCTTCATATATATTTCTACAATATTAGTTTCCTTGTGACTCATTTTCACTCGAATAAAATGGGCATCCTTTCTCAACTTATCCACTACCACCATTATTGAATCGTGTTTCCTTATTATCCTAGGAAACTTAGTGATAAAATCAATTTCTACCACTTCCCATTTCCACTATGGGATTAGCAATGGTTGTAGAAAATATACTAGGTGTCTATGCTCAACCTTCACTCTTTACCATTAGATGGACCTAGATATGTAATAAGCCACAATCTTTTTTATTCTTGGCCAAGTGTTATAGTCCAAAAATTCCCTACTTATGTATACATGGCATTGGCCTTTCCACTTACGCATTTTGACAAATTACTATTGAGGCTCCTTCTTTAAAAACCATTTTTTGGAACATGTATGCGCTCTGCTGAACTGATAGCCTGCATACACACGTGATCTGCATATGAGTTATCCCACGTACATATGCGAGCTGCATGCTAGACAACCCACATTTACCTCCAAAAGTTGCAAAAAATATATAATTGCAAGGAATTCGGCGAAGTTTACAGGCTATCGAGGGTTTCCCAACCATTTCACCCATTGTAGCCCATCCCCAAACCGAATAACCATCTTTTTCTCATATAAAAATAGGTCTTGGGTCCCATTTACAACAACAAGAAGGAGAACAAGTAAACTCTGCCAAATTGCCTTCCCCTTATTAGCCCAAGTTTTGCAACCCTTTCTGAGATTTGGCCTCAACATTCCCCTCCATCCCTTTCTCCTTATACAACCCTTTCCCTTTTACCAAGAGATCAGTTGGTAGTGAGAGAAAAGCATGGGAATGATGCACTTGGAGTAGCAATAGAGGATCCCATACCTAGTTCATGGAGCATTTGCCGAATAAAAGAGTTCTTTCCTATCCCAATACATTGTGTCTTTATGATTTTATTGAATAATGCATATATGTCTATATATGATTATTGAAAGTAACAAATAAATATTGTATGTTTTGTAGAATTTGTTTTCTAAGTTTTTGTAGGTCATATTTGGGAGGAGACCCACAATCAAGGAAGTTGCATAGGAGAAAGAGGTCTACACCAGCTGCAAGAACCTAAGGTACACCTACTAACCTTCTTTCCTCTCTCTTGTCTTTCAGTTTAGATAGTTTTAGGGTATCTTAGGAATAGAAATGTATTTTAAGGGAAGTCGGTGCTCTTCATGTACCTCAACCCAAGATACGGGGATTTTCCCCGATAGCAAAATTGGTAACTCCACTAGGGATTCTCTCTAGGGTCTTAGTGGGAGATATTGGTTTGATTTGACTCTCACTTTATTTATATTTTTTATGAGTGTTCTAAGTCAGGTTGGGTCTCTAGTCAGCTTCCAGGTGCCTACCAACTTCCTTTACCCAAATTATATATCCAAAAATTTTCTTTTTTAAAAATTTGCAGAGGTGTACGCGCCTTGTTCGCTATACGACACGCATACATACATGTTCTGCATTATACACAACCCACATATATACCCAAGTTGGACATGCACAAAACACGTCTATGTGGTTTTGGATAATTTTTTCAAAATATTTTCCTTTTCTTTTAGAAAACTTGTGGTTCCCAGGTCTTCCCAAGTTCCAAAAGATTTTGTTGTTTGGGGTTTAGACAATTTGCAGGTTCGGATTGTTTATGAAATAAAAAAAATAAATCCTCTTATCTCTTTTTGTTTCCAAGAATTTTTGGCTTATTTGTATCTTGAATTTTAAGAAAAATGAGTTGCATCGTGTATTATGCAGTTTCTTTTAGCATATTTTGTTAGTTTTGCTTCACTTGGAAGAAAATTTACAAAAAAAACTAGTTTTTTAAGACTCTTTCTTTATTTGCATTTGCTTTGCGTTGTTATTTGAAAAAGAAAAATAAATTAGCATAGGGTTGTGTTTTATTCTCATCTTGAAATCATTTCAAAAGAAAAATAAGAAAGAAAATCCTTTCATTTTCTCTTTTGTTTCAATTGAAAGTTGCATTGTGCATTTTGCATGGAAAGGAGAAAAGATTGCATCTTTTTGTTTGAAGGATTGTTCATGATTTTTGCTTGAAGCTCCTTTTCATTTGTAGAATTAGTGTAAAGTCTTATTTTTCGATGTTTTAATTAGTTTATTTTTCACAATAGTCTCAAACAACATAAGTTGCACTTTTGTTCCTTGAGTAAGAAAAGCCCCTAAAATGAACGCGCTAATCTAAAATATATTAGTAACACTTTTTCTAGGGTTCACCAATAGCTTAGGCTAGGGCCTTGGATTAGGTGCGGAGAGGTAAAATATCCAAGGCCAACCAAAAAATAACCTATGTGTTTGTGCTAGGGTGTGAAAAATATACTTTGTAATTACTCAATCCGGGAAGCTCCTCTCACACATGAGTCAAACACAAGGTCACGTGGAGGATGGTGAAGAAGATATCCACCAATGATCCCAACAAAGCGTTTGGGAGAGTGTGTATTGGGGGTGAATCCTGTAGCGTTACTGGACCAACTTGTGTTAGACCTCTAAGACACTTGGATCCATCCAAGGTACTCTAAGATTGATTCTGGCCCTGTTGCGTTTCATGCCTCTGGAGGATATTCATGCTTAGTTACCCTTCCCATACCCTCACTCGAATGTCGACTGTACCCCCTAGTTGTTGATTACAAGTTGGTGGCCTAGCTTCCATTATAAAGGTTGACACACAGGTGACTGTGAGGGTTCTATCATGGTAATTGAGGAAAACTCTATACTCTCTGGGAGAAACTCGAAGGGACCTTTGGTCAAAGGTCTAGGTAATTGTTTCTCCTAGCCATTCATTTTCCTTTGTGAATGATTTGGATGATCAAGACTTCATCTTCCTAGGTTGGAAGCCTTTAAAAGGGTGGTTTGTTTGGTTTGTATATTTTTATGATTTTCGTCTTAGTGGTGTGCTCTGTTCTCTCTAGTTTTTCATAGTGATTTAGTCATTAATTTCTTTGATTCTATGACCTAAGGTGGTAGACCTCCCACTCCATCGGTCATGAGGACTTTTCAGTATTCCACTTAGAAACGTGGAGCTGCCTCTTTATAAGAGTTGTTTTTTATACCATTGGTTCACTAGAGTCAGTGTGTGAGACTTTTACGGACTTGAACGATCCCAAAAGGGAAGAAACTGTGCATAAGATCTTCATGGAAAAATTTCCTGACGATACCAACCAAGGAACCCCTTTGTAGGGAGATTCTTTTGCTTTTACTTTCTTTGGAAATGTTGGTGTCCCTTTGATGGCCACTTTGTACATTCCTGGGTTGAATATGGAACTACCACTTTGGTTGGGTACCATTACAAATGTATCTGCTCTTGACGCTTCTCAGTTAAGCACCTTATGTCATGGGCATCATGTTGATGTTCCTTTGTAAACAAATTCTTCTCATCCTCTTTATACCTTATCTGGTGAAAGTACAACCACTAGTAATCGTAAGTCTAAACAAAATAGAAAGAGGAAGAATAGGAAGAAGAAATCACCAACCTCTACAAGTCATGTTGGAGATAGGTCATCAACCTCTGCAAGTCATGGCGAAGACCAACACCCAACCACTGCTAGCCATGCTGGTGAAAACAATCCAATCACTGTTAATTCATATTGGTGATAGGTCTGTAGCCTCTATGAGTCATATTTTCAACCCATCACCAACCTCTGCAAGCCATGTTGGAAATGTACACCCAACCTCTACAAGTCATGCTGGGGGAAGCACCTAGCCACTGTGAGTCATGTTGGGGGCACTTGTCTCTTCAATCCAAGTCATAGGAGTGATATGTCAACAATCTTTTCTAGTCATGTTGGAGATATGCAACGAACCACTCCTAGCCATGCTGGGGGCATTAATTCTATTGAGAAAATTAGATGGATAGGAAGTAAGCCTAAGTTCCCTTGTAATCTTTGCAAGGGATATCACCTTACTCATTTATTCCCTCACCTTCCATAGGCACGAATATTGAGGTTATAGTCTACAATCTCTTCTAATTATAAGTCTTCTGAGGTTGTCTCGCAACCTATTCAGCAAGTGGTTGAGGAAGTGGTCGTGTCAATGCAATCTTAGGTCGATCCCACTCTTATCTTGGAGAGTGTCGAGTCTACCAAAGTGGTCACGCCGATAAAATATTTGGATGATTCCACTCTTCTGATGGGGAGTGATGTGTCTACCGACTATGTTTTTAGCATTTTCAGTTCAATACTTTCAAAATGAGGGGGAAATCCATTCACTTCGAGCACACCCCCTCGAAGTCCTAGGATGGTTTCCTTTGATTGGAATGACTTTGTTGAGCCTCGTCTTCCTTCTTCTGCACCCTTTCAAATAAGGGTTGAATTTAATTCAAAAACATTTACCAATGTATTTTGGATGAAGGATCCTTCACAAGTATTTTATCCTCCTCGACTTGGCAAGATTTGGGTTCTCACAAGATTGTGTATTCTTCACATGCGCTGTTGGATTTTAACAAACATCCTAGTGAATATTTGTGGTCTCTTCCTCAGTTACCTATATCGTTAGGTGGGAATGATTTCCTTTTTGATGTTATAGTGGTGCAAGGCCCATTATATTTCAAAATGCTTCTTGGGCATGATTATGTATATGCTATGAACGTTGTGGTGTCTATGCACTTCCGAGTGATGCATTTCCTTCACAGTGGAAGAATTGCCACTATCAACTAGTTGGCATATCATAATCACCATCCTAATTGAACATTACTTTAGGATGCCCCTTTACATTTTCCTAATGTTTGTGTAGACTCTACCCCACCACAGGTTAATTATGTGGCGTCTTATCCTCGATGTTCAATTGCTTCTGAGAAAGAACTTGTTGACTCATTTTTTATGTTGGTTGTGGAGCCTGATTATCTTCATGATTCATAGGTCTTTGTTTTCAGCTGTGTTTATACCCCATGAAGACTTTACACCCTAGAAGAATGTAAACTTCTCCATGCAGGGGAGTGAAGAGGGGGGTTACCCCCTCTGCAAGGTCCGGGGGCAAGCGGGTCCCTGGCGAGGGTTCGGGGGCGAAGCCCCCAAAGGAAAAATTGCCTCATAAATTTATATTATAATTTCATTGTAAATATAGATCGTTCATTATAAGGTCATAGATCTGATGGTAGAAGTTATGTTAGGGTATTTTTCCCTAGAAGGAAACCCTCTTTTATGAGGGAAATGTATTGCGACTATGTATCATTGTGAATATTGTATTCTGAGATAGGATATTGTGAGAGAAAGAAGAGAAAGTGAACCACATATATATGTGTCTCTATTGTATTGTGTATCTTTTGTGTTTTATTTTCGCATTTGTTTTGTTTTATTTCTTAATGATCCTATTTTTATAACAATTGGTATCAGAGTGAAAGGTAACTCGCAGGAAAATAGGGTTCCTGGTTTGAGTGGGAGCAATGGTGGAAGATGGAAAGTTTAGGGTCGAGAAATTTAATGGCCAAAAATACCAGTTATAAAAGATGCAGATAGAATATTATTTATATATGAGGGATCTATTCCTACCATTGGGTGGAATAGAAAATAAGTCGACGACCATGAAGGATGAATAATGGGAGGTTCTTGATATAAAGGCACTAGGAATGATGAGACTGATCCTGGAAGCAATGGTGGCTTTCAATATTTTGAAAGAAAATACAATGAAGGAGCTGATGGATGCATTGGATAAACTGTATGAAAAACCATCGACATTCAATAAGGTATTTCTAATGAAGATATTATTTAATATGAAGATGTCAAAAGATGGTTATGTTGCGGATCATTTAAATGAATTTAATATGGTTACTAATCAACTAAGTTATGTAAAAGTGGACTTTGATGGTGAGGTTAGGGCTCTTTTAATCTTGTGCTTATTGCTAGAAAGTTGGAATGGCTTGGTCATGGTTGTAAGTAACTCTATCTCTGGTTAAAATACTTTAAAATTTGATGATGTTTATGGTGTTATCCTTAGTGAGGAAATGCGAAGGAAAAGCACAAGTGAGACATCAGGTAATGTGTTTAACATGGAGAACAGGGGAAGACAAAAGGATAGAGGAAAGGGCTCAAGGAATTGTAGGAATTCTAGGAAGGGAATATCCAAATCCAAACTGGGAAAGATAGAGTGTTGGAATTGTTGGAAGAAAGGACATATGAAGAAAGACTGCAGAGCTCCAAAGAAACAAAGAGATGGACATCAGGAGAAAAATCAGGAAGCAAATGTAGCAGGTGATGTGTTACAAGATTCTTTGATTCTTTTTGTAGATATTATTTATGAGTCTTGTGTAGTAGATTCAGGGGCTTCATTTCATTCCACACCCCATAGGAAAGATTTTCTAGATTATGTTCAAGATGATTTTGGATAGGTTCATTTGGGTGATGATGCACCATGCAAAATTGTTGGAATGGGAAAGGTAAAAATAAAGAAAAGAAATGGAAACCAATGGTTGTTGAAATAGGTTAGACATGTTCCAAATCTAAGGAAAAATCTAATTTCAACAGGGCAGTTGGAAAGTGAAGGTTTTATATCCATATTTACAGATAAGGTGTGGAAGGTCACCAAAGGATCATTGGTGATAGAAAACGGAGAGAAGGTAGGTAGATTGTATTTATGTATTGGTAATATTCACTCTTCTATCTCTTTAGATTCTACAAGAGTGGATACAACACTGTGGCATCATAGGCTTGGACACATGTATGAGAAGGGGATGCAAATACTTCACAAAATAAATTTGTTGCCAGATCTTAAACAAATTGATTTGGATTACTATGAGCATTGTGTTTATGGAAAACATAAGAGAGTCAGATTTCTCAAAGTCAGAAAAGAAAAGAAGAGTGAAAGGTTAGATATTGTGCATACAGATGTATGGCGACCATATCATGTATCATCTATTGGTGGATCTCGTTATTATGTTACTTTTATTGATGATGCAACTAGAAAAACTTGGGTTTATTGCATTCGACAAAAATATTATGTTTTTGATACTTTTAAGAAATGGAAATATTTGGTTGAGAATGACGCATGAAAAANACAATGGAGGTGAATATTGCAGCAAGGATTTTGATGATTATTGTTCATACCATGGGATTCGTAGAGAGAAGATAGTTCCAGGAACACCACAAGAAAATGGTGTGCTAGAAAGAATGAACATGACAATCATGGAGCGTGCAAGGAGTATGAGATTGCATGTTGGTTTTCCCTTACAGTTTTGGGCAAATGTTGTAGATACTGTTGTTTACTTAATAAACAGAGGAACTTCAAGCTATTTGGATGGTATAATTCCAAAGGAGGCATGGACAGGTAAAAAGGTAAACTATTCCTTTTTGAAGACTTTTGATTGTGAATAATATGTCCATATTGATAAAGAAAATAAAACAAAGCTTGAGGAAAAATCCAAGATGTTTACCTTTATTGGCTATGGTGTTAATGATTTTGGTTATCTCTTATGGGATTATGAAAATAAAAAAATCATTAGGAGTAGAGATATCATATTCAATGAGAATCTCATGCACAAAGATCAATTACAGGGAAAGAAACATGAAAAAGAAAAACCATAATACACAGTGCTTGACGAGATCACTGAAAAAGAAATTCCAAAGGAACCAGAAAATCAAAATGTACAACAACAGGAGCATCAAGTACCTCAAACTCTTGCAAGTGTTGTTACAATATCTACCAGGTTAAGTAGATCCCCTGAACGATACTCTCCTTCACTGTATTATTTATTGTTGATTGATTATGGTGAACCGGGATGTTATGAAGAGGCAATGTAGGTAGGCACTAAAAAGAAGTGGGAGCAAGGCATGAAAGAGGAAATGGATTCCTTGGTAAATAACCAGAATTTGGACTTGGTTCATTTTTCTGCAAGAAAAAGAGCATTGCATAATAAATCAGCTTACAAGTTGAAGGAAGAAGATGGAGGAAAAAAGAGATACAAGGCTAGACTTGTTGTAAAGGGGTTTGCACAAAAGAAAGGTATATATTTTGATGAAATATTTTCCCTTGTTAAAATGACTTCAATTAGGACTATTTTAAGTCTTGTGGTAGTAGAATATTTGCATCTTGAATAGTTAGATGTAAAAACATATTTTCTCCATGGGGATTTGGAGGAAGAGATTTATATGCAACAACCACAGGGGTATGAGGTCAAAGGGAAGGAAAATTTGGTATGAAAGTTGAAGAAGAGCTTGTATGGCCTAAAGCAAGCTCCAAGGAAGTGCTATTTGAATTTTGACAGGTTTATGACAGAAGAAGGTTATAGTAGATGTCATTATGATCATTGTGTTTATTTTAAAAATCTAGAAAATGGAAGCTATATTACCTTTCTATTGTATGTAGATGACATGCTTGTTGCAGGGTCTAATAGGTAGGATATAAATGTGCTCAAGAAGAAATTAGCTAATTCATTTGCAATAAAGGATTTGGGTGGTGCAAAGAAAATCCTTAGGATGAGAATAACAAGGGATAGGAAAAATTGCAAATTGACATTGTCTCAGAGTGTGTACATAGAGAAGGTGTTGGAGAGGTTTAGAATGCAGAATGCAAAACTAGTTAGTACACCTTGGCCATCCATTTCAAATTAACTAAGGAAATGTTTCCCAAGACATGGGAGGAGATATAATACATGTCAAGGGTCCCTTATTCATCAGTGGTTGGAAGCTTCATGTATGCAATGGTTTGCACAAGACCAGATATTGCACATGTAGTGGGAGTTGTGAGCAGTTATATGAACAATCCAGGTAAAGAACATTTGGAGGAAGTAAAGTGTATTTTCATGTATTTGAGAGGTACTTCTACTCAATAATTATGTTTTAGAGGCTCCAACAATGTTCTACAGGGATATGTTGATTCAGATATGGCAGGTGATAAAGATAGCAGGAGGAGCACCACAGTGTATGTTTTTACTATAGGTGGAACAACAATAAGTTGGATTGTTGGTCTCCAGTTTTGACTATGTTTTTCCTACATTATATCACAAAGACCTCCATTTCCATACCTAGTACCACTCCCTTCTGGCCTTGTTATGACACATTTGACATCTCTTTACCACTAAATGGGTCTACTCAAGGTATTCTTACGTTTCAAGTTATTTTTATGTATTTTGATACTTTAAATTAATATTGAAACTAATGTGGCTTGAGTTAGGTACTATTTCTATTTGAAACAGGATTTGCCAGTACCAAGTACCAGCTCGCACCCCGTGGAGATACCAACGAAGCTACTAAAGATCTGCGCGATATGGCCAGAGTGGTAGACAGTGCGATTTACATGATAGATTGAGTCATCACTCATATGCTGATTCAAGGCAAAATTATAGAACTGAGTTGTTAATACTTCATGACTCACACTTCGTGACACTGCGTGTCACAAAGATGTGAAGACCGTTTTTAACTGATTTCGAGTTATTTTCGGATCTGGGATCCGTTCGAATTAATGTATCTCTGCTTTAAACTATTTTTGAGGAGGATCTATATAAACAGAGGATCACTCCTAAGAAACGTTGGTTATGCTATGATATGTTACACATTTCTGTTAATACAATCTGTCTTTGCATTATGTTACGTTGCTGTCATATGATTTGAGTTATTTTTCTGAGTAAATGGAG
>JASDQU010106744.1:0-13301 GCA_032191745.1 Picea mariana | reverse complement strand
GTCCCAGTAAGAGAGGTGAGCAATTTTGAGTATTCTATAGAGGATACAGTGGAAGCTGAAGATGAACAGGTCCAAGAATCAGAAGGAGAAGACTCTGGTTTAGATACAAATATTTTGCAGGCCTCAAAATAAGAGAGTCCATCCTGTCATGGGGATTTTGTATTGGTTTAATATCTGATACCTCCTAAAAATACTACAACAGCTCAGGGGGAGCATGTGTTCTTTGACATTAATGTCAAAGGGGGAGAAAAGAGTCTGGGTGCCTTTGTTGCCATCAATGCCAAAGGGGGGTATTGTTGGCATGTTTTATAGGCAGCATATTCTTGTCATTGATGGCAAGTACAACAACGATGATAGCTTAAGTACAGAAAGAATGTGCCAGGTGGGCACCAAAAGTATTTTGGGAAGATGCAACAGAGCAAGCTCGATAAGATCAGAAGAGATAGTGTAGAGTATGCGTGTCTGTCATTGATGGCAAAGATCACGATCAACAGTGCAGGGATAATGGAATGGTAATGGAAAGTTCAACAAGTGATCATTGGGTCCCATTCAGAAGCGTAAACTTCAGGAGTCAAGGAAGCAACTCACGGTAGAAAATCGCGAAATGCGAAACCACGACTTAATCTCCATTTCAGAGTTTCAGATACCGGGAGTTGGAGGTGTCAAGGAAACTCACGACAAGAATGATGAAGTCGTGAAATGCGAAACCACGACGTTTCGGAGTTTTGAATACTGGGAGTTGGAGGAGTCAAGGAAGCAACTCACAGCAGGAACTCGCGATATGTGAAATCACAAAAAGATCTGGACCGTTGAATCATCAATATTGTGGACCGTTGATCTAAATCTGTTTCAGAGTTTCGAATACCAGGAGTTGGAGGAGTCAAAAGTTCAGACTCTTCATCACAAGAGTCCCAAAGTTGCGAAATGTGAAACGCCAAAATCCCGAAACAGGCACATCAACAAAGATTCCATTTCATAGTTTCGTAGACCGGGAAATAAAAGATCAAAGGAACTTTAACCTTTAAAGTAGTGAACCCTGAAATCCTGAAACAAACACATCAACAAAGACTCCATTTTGGAGTTTCACAGACCGGGAAATCATAGATCAAAGGAATGGGGTTCCCTAACCTCTCGAACTCACGATATGTGAAATCACGAAATAATCCTAGTCATTGGATCAAGGAAAAATCTAGGCCGTCAGACCCAGGAGGTGAATGTGCCAGACCATGTCAACAAGGACAGGTGGCAACCTACGTCAGAAAGGACATGTGGCGCAATCATATAAGGACAAGTGTCAAGTTTATTTGGCATTTCAGGAACCTGGAAATCCCAATTTTGAGTGACACATGGCAGACACACAGATCACGACACGTCATCAATTGACGTCATTCTAGGAATTTATTTTTAGGAGTTTTAGGATCAACTCTCCACCAAAGTCCCGAAAGCTAAAGTTCTGGGGCAGAGGATAGTCGTCCAATCACCACAGATCGTGGACCATTGATATGAAGAGCGAAGTGCTCAAATGATTAGCGAGTGGTCATAGGTTGTGGTCACATCGTCGAGAGTTGGAGGAAGGCGCTAACAAGTAAACTCTATTTCGGAGATCGCAACTTTGAGAGTCAAGATGCCTCGCAACAGGAATTCGCGACATGCGAAATCGCAAAATGCCAAAATGCGAAAAACACGTTTTGGTGTAGGCTGTGGTCACCATCAATGGTCACGTGAGGGGAAGAAGCTAGTGGAGCTAAACTCCATTTCGGAGTTTCAGAAATCACAACATGAAGAGTCGAGACCCTTCATCATAGGAGTCTCGAAATTGCGAATTGCGAAGTGCTTTGTGGATAAGCGCCTGGTCACCACCGATGGTCATGAGAAGGGAAGGAGCTAGTCCAACTAAGATCCTTTTTCATAGTTTCGAGGATCACGACATGGAGCGTCAAGATATCTCATCACAAGAATTGTCAAAATGTCGTAATGCCGAAATGCGAAATGGCGAAATCGACGCGAGACTCTGTGCTTGTAATCGAACGGTGTTGGATACTTGGAAATCTCATCGAAGGTCTACTTTTTCTCTTCACAGTTAATCGGTCACTTACGATTCAGTTAGCAGAACTGAATCATGACTATTGGATGGTTGGTGATTCAGTTGCTGATGTGTTTTCTTGGAGGTTCATAGTGTAACTGCTAGAAACGACTAATGGTTTTTGCCAAAGGACTCGAAGAGACTTCAAGGTGATCACCAGAAAAGATGAAGAATCTCGGGGCATCTTCTAATGGCATGAAGACTGTTCATAGAGGCTATTGATAGATGTAAGACTGTTGGAGCCTGGAACTGCAACAGAGGGAATGAGCTCGACTGTGACAGAGAAAACAAACAGTCTCATCTACTGGAGAGGCTAAGGAATCTCAGCATAACACCCAGTGATGATGGACGAATGGGTTTAACAGCCGGAGAAGCTGAAGAGTTGAAATGATGATTAGGGAGAGCACTCGACATGGAGAGAGCATGTAGAATCATTGTGAATAGAGGATGCAGAAGATGCACACAGAAAAAAAAAAAATGTAGAACAAAGAAGAGATTGGTTGTTGTTGAGAGTGATTCAGGCGTGTAGAAGGAGGCAGTGTGTAGCAGCTGAAATACACAAAAGAGGAATGGTGCATTGAATGGACATGACACACAGAGCATAAAAGGTAGAATAATAGAAATCACAAGGCATGTGTGCAGGAAGACAATGATGCAGGTAGAGTAGAGCAGTGTAGTAGAACAATGATGAGACTGGTAAGCCATTGATGAACATTATATCACTATAATAAGGTTTAGTAGCAAAACTTTATAATCAGGCTGGTTGGGAGGTGCTAGGGAGGACTGTTGTCCTCAGAGGTTCAAGTGGGTTCTTGAACACAGGGAGTTGTAGCTTCCATCTGGTTGCAGCCAGAGAAACCAGGGTGGCAGGTTGGTGCAAGGGAGAACTGTTGTTCTCTGTTATACAGGTTGGTGCCTGTGTGACTGGAAGTTGGTGCTTCCATCCAGTTGGTGCTAGAACACTTAGGGAGTTGTTTCTTCCTTCTAGTGGGTGCTAGAGAAACCAGGGAGTTGGTGCTTCCTTCTAGTGGGTGCTAGAGAAAATAGAGAGTTGGTGCTCTCAGCAAGGTGCAGCTTGCAAAACAAAGGTTGTAGCCTCACAATGAGTTGGAGCTCATGTGTATGATAATGTACATAATGTAAAGATTACTTATCATACCAAGAAGAAGAGGTTTTTACCCTTTATGGGTTTCCTCAAGAAATATCTGTCTCTGTATATTTCATATATGTCACTGATGTCGAATGTTCTATTACTTACCTCCCTGCATTATTGTGATTGTCAATAAATGCTCTGCAAAGAGTTTATTAGTGCTCTGCAAAGAGTTTAAAATAAACATAATTGTTTAGGCACAGTAACAAATGATTCATCCCCTCACAATTGTCCAACACAGAATCTATGTGTAACTTTCCATACTCCTTCCCTCGTTCACTGTTCTTTATTTTCCAGGCGATGGATTGACTCGCTCATTGATTGATTCCAAGGAAACTCACGATTATGGATTTTCTCGTGGATGCGAAGGAACCTCACAGTGATAGACTCGCCAATAACTCACAATCATCTCTTCCTAGAGCTCGATTTCATTCAGAGTTAAGTTGATGTGATAGACGCAGCCTTACACCCCACAACCAAAACTGTAATATCATCGTATCCGCCTTCAGGAGTTGATCAATTAAAGCTCGAGATCTCCCTCTTATTCATCCCCTGAGAATACAAACTACCAACTTGACGTTGGAGATTCCAATGTAGAGTTTGGGTCACTCCTCTGATTGTTATCTTACCTGCAAACCTGGAAAAGCGACTGTCATTGGTTGCGTAAATGATGTTTTACACTATCCTTCTTTGACTTCTGCGCAAACAATTTTACTTTCTCTCAAATTGCAACTAGTTCACTCTAAAATTTCACAGTCAACGACAAGATTGACTTCAGACAGTATTGTTACTTTAAGATTGTTGAGAGTAAATGAAGTTCAGGCATCCAGTGGAAGTCCGCACCCACCCAGATAATCGTTGGTGTAACAAGTGTAATCGATATTGAGGTAGAACTTGAACATGGTAAGGATGCAATGGTTCTCCCGCCACTAATTTATTTAAGTTATCTACTGCTTCATTTTGAATGATTAAAGTTGATGGATTGTTCTTCGAATTCATTTTGGAAGGTTACAAATTCCTTTAGAACCTTGAAAGTTACCTTTTCTTGAAACAAAAATTTAAGCCTTTTACCTCAATTTACTATATAAAAAGATACATGGAATGTTGATTAAGTAAAGTAGATTATTCTTTTCACATCCATGAAAATGATACATGCTTATGATACTTTTTGATTGTGTTGGGCGACTAGTTAAAAGTTCTAAAATAGCATAGAAATGGTGCAGTGATTAAACTATTGTCCTTCTTCCTTTTTTGTGTAGATGCAATGTTATTTGTTTACATGTTATTTATTGACAAGAATAATTATATGTGATTTCATGTCTTACTATTAGAATCTAGTCATGATGTTTATGATATAAGTTGGTTATGCGATTAGATATCTTTTTGTTCCTCATAACAACCGTTAGTCCTCAACTAGTGGTAAAAGCCAATCGGATGAATCCTGGACTTGAGTCTTGCTTATGTGTCTTGAAGGTCCTAACCATGCAGGATAGGTGAGACGGGTAGTTTCTGTATGTTACATTCATGAGTCTGGTTGATTGAATAAAGTAATGATGTTTTTAGTTGTCCGTAATTGATTGATTGTGTGTCATTTTAATGTAGGTTGTGATGCATGACACTTGTCGTAGCGTTTGTTTCAATTTTTTTTTTACCACTTTTGTATATGGCTTGTCATAGTAACGGAGGGGTCCTTACAAAACTTGAGAATGTCATAGCCATAAAAAAATTGGAGGGGGGAGTTCTTAAGGAATGATAGACAATCTTAATGACTCATTTTTGTTTCTTGTTCCTTGTGGCATATTGGTTGCTTCATTATCCAAACCAACTTCATTGAGAGATTTGAAACTTTGGAAAGAATCAAAGATAAATTGAATTTTTTCATAAATTCCTGGAGGGTTAATTCATTTATGACAATCCTTGGATCTCCTAGAACCACAAAATATCTTATTCCCAAGAATCATTGCGACGATGAAGAGTCCATACAGAAGTGCATAAGCCTTTGCTTGGTTGTTTGTTGCAATTACAATCTAAAGGAATATGCAGATACTTGGTTTTCTTTAGGGGTATAAATGACCCTTCCCACTCCTCTCACCCCTTATATAATATTTTATTGAATATAAATTTATGAATTTATTATTATATTTAAAACCAAACAAACTAAAAAATTAATATATATAATTAAACAATATAATAATGTTAAAGAGATTGTTTTCATTTTTGGAAACCTAACCTGATGGGGACATTAATAGAAACCAGATAATATCTAAAAAAAAACAAACTAACTTGAATAATTGACCATGTGACTTCTTACTTGTAATTCAAATAACTTAACTAACTTAACTAACCCACTATGCTTTTTCCCCTCCAAAATACTCAACATAATTTAAATTGTTATTTTTTCTTAAATTTAATAATAATATAAAATATTTATCACATCACTCCCCTCCAAACTACTCAACATACCCTGTGACTTCTTACTTGTAATTCAAATAACTTAACTAACTTAACTAACCCACTATGCTTTTTCCCCTCCAAAATACTCAACATAATTTAAATTGTTATTTTTTCTTAAATTTAATAATAATATAAAATATTTATCACATCAGTCCCCTCCAAACTACTCAACATAATTTAAATTTTTATTTTTTCTAAATTTAATAATAATATAAAATATTTATCGTATTTAAAGGGGATAGTATTTGAAAAAGAATCATTTTTTTTATTTTTTTTTATTTTAATTATTAAGAGATTTATTTATTTTAATATGTAGAAGTAATAATACTATAAAATATTCTATTCTTATTATTAAAAGGATAGTTAAAATATCTCAAGAAGATCTCACCAAGATCTTAACCAATGGGACTTTTATATGCGGTTAACTACTATCAAATAACAATCAAAGACATGTCATGTTTTGAATTGTATATCTCCCACTCAAACATTGTCATCGATCTAATTTATTAAAATTTTATTGGTTATTGGATTTCCTTCTCAGTAATGCTCTTTTCTCTATGAGTCTTGTTATTAAATGATTTGATTTGGTCACTGATACACATGTTTATCGAGGTTATGAGGCCAAATTTGACAAGATAGAGGTTGAAGGTGAGCTCACAAATACCCCTATATCAAAGGGGATAACATATTATGAAATGTCCTTAGAAAATAAAAAGAAAAGTAAAGCCCTAAGATCCCAAGGCTAATTTTCCAATGACTGGGTTCTTATAAGGAGATTAAAAAGTTCCTAATTGTGCTTCATGTAGAATTAACTCCCTTTCAGTTATGGGTTATAACATGTGACCAAGTCTTAATACCATATCACAATGGAAGGTGCAAAAGTCGATCATCCAACAATTGTGCATGATCCTAAATCCAATGTGTAAAGTCGATGTTGCATCCTAAAAATGAATGAGGGGTAACACACATATGGGGTGGGATAGTGTTTTTGGGAGCCATGTGTTAATAAGTGAGTGGTATCACATGAAAAGAATATGGAAGGTAAAACCACTCCCCTTTGATTGTGACAATGGTATTCTGGTTTTTGCAAGCTACTTATCTGCCCACTCAACACACATTTTTCCACCCATTCAACAACACCCAGAGTCAATTCAACAGTCCACCTTGGACACTTAGGAGAATAAAGGAAGGTATAGCACACCAACACGACACTTTTTATATCCAATATGAGAATGACACTTGCACAGAAAAGGCCCACTAGGGATTCTGGCCACCCTATCAAAATAATCTGCATGTAGAGTGACCCTAGAGCCACATCAATGCTGACATGGATGAATGAGAATATTCCATGTTACTATGGACCCATGATGAAATAATCATGAAATCGCTCAAAAATTTTGTCGTTCACACATACTTTCAAAATAAATCATCCATTGACAAGCGCACACATGTTCATACAAAGGCACAAGGAAGAATATTTCAAGCGGGTGATGGATACACCGAGGACCTGCCAAATCAATTGGAGAATATATGATGCATAACATGACATTTGGAATCACATATAAATCCTTTCACTAGTCATCATATCATTTTCTGCAACTGACAAAGGACATTAATAGTCATCCATACACCCACAACCACACAAGCCCCATATATCAACAGATCAGGTTGGGTATGATAGATATTTTATACCCATAAGTTTTCTCCACAAGAATGTGTCAAATTCCTATCAAAGAAAACCAAATCATAAAAATAAACCAATATGTGAGTATTTTTATTTATAAATGTGAGTTAATGAGATGCCAGGTGTAACAGATGATGAACCACTTGCTCATTCTCTCCCTTTAGGAGAAGGTAATCAACCATATTGGCTATATACATGGGGAGAATGTGTTCTTCATTTTTGAGGGAGAGAATGTCCTTATCTTGTATCATTACACAATATATACGAACTGAAGGACATTTGGAAATACACCCTAAGGTGTAGTTGTATCAATTGGTCATCCCTCTATAGAAGCTAGAGACAAAGGAATCAAAGAGCTGGTCAATGGTACTTTGCATTGATGAGTGGTGGCGATTGAGAGGAAACATTTGAACATTCTTCTAACCATCCAAGACCATCGACTATGGAAATTTCAAGTGTTTCTGGCATTGCAGTGAAGGGTCCAATTGAATCATCTAGAAGAATCCAAATAGAAGCTCAATTAGACAAAGAGAACACACCCCACAACAACGTCAACAGGTCATCTTCAAGGGTAAAAAGTTATTTTTTACTCGGTACAAATCAGTTAGAAATTAATTAGAAAACCCAAAGTGGTATCAAGATTCTCACAAGCAATATCCATTTTCAAGAAGTAGTATTGGAATAAATGAGCAATTTTATTATAAATGAAGATCCTATAAAGAAATATAATGAGCACATTTCTAGGGTTGGAACTTTGGGGAATTTAAGAGTTTCATACAACTAGAGATGTTTGATCACCATCCTCAAGAACTGACAGATAATTATCATTGTAAGCTTCATGATATTCATCCATTGCGTTATGTTTCAATATGTCTCTTCTCTTTTTGTGCATGTGCTTCTATAAAATCCACCCCTCTAATTTTTGGCTTCTTGTATTAGATCCCCATTAATAAAAGATTAAAAGAAACAAATATTACGACATGTGCAATGTTACTATGTGTTGTATGGTTATGATATTGAAGTGATTTCCTCTTAACAAATGACAACTAGTTTTCATTTTTTCGTATGTTTAATTATGTGAAGAGGTTACCTCCATGGATTTAGATATTTGAAGATGTAAATGTTTGATGCATGCTTTAGTGATCTATTATATGTGTTATAACTATTGAATTATTAATTTCTCAATGTGCTATTCCATGTTGATAATATATAAGATTCATTATTTGGAGTGCCTTATATTCTTATCTTGTATTTCTTCTAACCCACCATTTACCCCAGTCTGAAAATAAAATTGTATGAAACACTCGTGCACAAATGACTTATGGAGTTGAATGTTTTCAACATTTGTACTGTGAATACTTGATGATTGAGAGTTTTATAAGAGAGAGAGAAAAAAAAGACTTAGCATAATTTCATTTACTACAAGCATGGATTTAAGTCTCACCCTACCTCTTAGCCCCTAGGGTGCCTTGACATTGATCTGTTGACATCTTGGAACATATCGAGGGATAGAATCTGAAATCGCGTCATTGTTGGGGAACCAAATTTTAAGATATATTTCCCTCGGGTGCGCCATTGCAAGCTCTAAATCTAGTGAAGCAAGATTTATACATATTTCTATTTTGATTTTCACCTCGCGACTCCACATAAGGTAGATCTGGCATATAATAGAGGATACACTAGAAGTAACCTGAATCCTAGGTAGACTCCAGGATACTCAGATATAGAGAATCTTGCAACCTAGAGAAACATCAGAGAATGCCAGATATCTTCAACTTCAGGTAACCCTAATCAAGAAACATCTCCTTCTATTGTTCATAGAGGTAGTGAATCTTTCCAGCTAGTTCATATAACTATCTATTTATTTTTGTCTTCAAAGTTACCTATTGAACCCTTGATAGATCTACATAATTCCCCCATATAATTCTCTCAATAAGTTGTTCCTTCCCTTAAACCCTTCTTGAAAATCCATGTAAACTCCCTATCCTTTTAAGTCAATAACCATGTTCTACAAGCCATTATGGTTAAATTAGGAGGAAGAGAGGTGGGGAATCATCTTCTCCCACCACCTTTAAATCCTTCGTTAGTTTTTATATTTGTCCCATTAAATATTCCTATACATGTTCACTCTCTCCTTGAAAACTATTTGAATCTCTTTCCCAAATATGATGGTGAACCAACTCATTTAATTGAAGAACACTTAGCATCCTTCTAGGACTTCACTAAAAACATGTTCACAGAGCTCGATGATGTCTTCATGAAAATATTTATTCATACCTTAGAGGGAGAGATCCATAAGTGGTTTAGGGAGCTTCCTTTAGCCTCAATAGATAGTTGGAAGGATCTTGAGCATGCATTTATGAAACAATGGGTGGGCGGAAGATATAGTCTATATTGTTTGACTGAATTTGGCTCGCTCAAGAAGAGACCCAATGAGCTTGTTGTTGAATTTAATAGAATATTTAACAATATATACAACAAGATCCCTAGAGACATAAATCCTTTACAACAAGAGGCTAAAGTCACATATGTTAGAGCTTTTGATGTGGACTTTTCCATGGTATTAAGGGAAATAAGGGATCCAACATTGTTGATAATGCAGGACAACGCAATAGACATTAAAGGAAATATGATTGCATCCTAGGTAAAATTAAACAAAATCCAGATCAAGTATAAATAAAGAATATTAAAGAGGATTTTGATCCCTCATATATAGTCAAATATTCCCATGAATCTAGGATGGATGAAATTTCCATCCTAACTAGAAACTTGACAAATAAAATTTCAAGGTTCGAAATGGAAAATGGTAATACAAACAAGGCTCCTCAAGACGGATGTGAGAGGAACCTTAATAAGTTCATAATACCTTTCAATCCTAAAATCCTAAGGGGAGAAAGAATAAATGGAGAACAACCCATACAACCCCCTATGAAACCCAACAATGAAAATAACTTAGTGGAGGAAGCAATGGATGAAGAGTATCTTGAGAATTTAGAGGAAGCACACTTGTTACAAGGGGAAAGTAATTTTCCATACATCTAAGTGAATAAGATTATGAATATTCTTTGGAAAATAGGAAAAGAACCACCAAAATTGAATTGAACAATGAAGTTTTGTCCTCTGATCAATATAGGATGTTTTTTGATACATTATAGGCTAAGATGCATAAGAATTATAATCTTAGACATAGATAGAAGGAATCCAACAAAGATAGTCAACCCCATCCTAATAGGCCTAGCCCAAGTATTTTTGTTGTTAAAATCAAAGAACTAAATAATATTCCCAAGGACTAGGAGATTTAGGAACCTTCAAAGAGAGAAATAAAAGTTAAACAACTTAAGGAATTGGCTAAAAATCCCTCATACCACAAATAAAGGAACTGTCAAATATCATGATTCTTGTCCCATTGATGGAATTGGCTAAGAATCCCTCATACCACAAATAAATTGAGAGATTGATACAAATAAAAGGATCAACAAGCCCTCCTGATATTGTCAAACTACAAGATGAGTCCCCCACCATAGTTTTTGGCCCTCACATAGATGACAAAGGAGAATCGGTTACAGCTTTCTATGTCACATTGAATATACATGACAATATGTTGCATATTTGTATTATTTAATATTTAGCATCATATAAACTTATGCCCAAAATAATTATGGAAAATATGGGGTTGGAAATAACTAGGCCGTATCGTTATCTCTATTCTTTTGATGCAATAAAATTAAAAAGTGATGGGATGATCAAAGATATTGTAGTCACTTTGTCTCAGTTTCCTATCAAAGCATAGTAATGTATGTAGTGGTGGTTGATGCACCTGCAAACTATGACATGTTTCTATCAAGATCATGGGAATGAATGTTGGGAGGTACAATTCATATGAACATGAACTATGCTACTATACCAAATTTTGGAGGAGAGAATAAGAGATTGTACAGAGAAACAATTTTTTCTTATGTTGTTAGCAACTGGAACCATCATGTAAATCACACTATATATTCTCTTGATGAATACCTTGGTTTTTGCATCCTCATAGTCAATGAAGAATATAAGGAAGCCCCGACACTCACATATCCTTTGGTAGGCCCTACTAAAGAGATAAATAGTATATAGAAAATGTATTTTGATGGGGCATATGCAAAGGAAGGAGTGGGAGATGTTGTAGTACTCATATCCCCTAGCAAAATAAAAGTTCACATGTCCTACAAACTAGATTTTGAGGACACCACCAATGTAGATGAATATCAAGCCCTAATCCTAGGCTTCGAGGCAACAAGAAAAATGCAAATTACTAAGATAGTAGCATTTGGAGACTTCTAGCTAGTGGTGCAACAAATCAATGGTCATTAGTAGACAAGACATCCTAGAATGAGGGATTACAAAAATCAAGTATGGGATTTGATTGAAAATTTTTATGAAGCTTTTAAAATTATTATTGTTCCAAGATAATTTAATCAGTAGGTTGATTCCTTAGGAGTGGAAACTAGTAAGTTTAAGACAAATTTAAGCACTGAAGAATATAACAATGGGATATAAAAGGATCCCAAATATAAATTTCTCCAAGGAAAACATTGGTGAACATAAGGAAAAATACCTAAAACTATTGATGGAGAAAACAGATGTTGTTTCCTAGAAATATGAAGAGTTAAATACTTACGATACCAACATCATAAAACATATATAATACCACTCAATCTTGGTACTGATCCTCTTAGGAAGAAACTAAGGCAATCCAATCATCTCTTCTTGTCTACTATAGAGAAAGACTTGAGAAAATTTTTAGATTCTCAAATCATAATTCCCCTTAGATACTTTGAATGGGTGGAAAATTTAGTTCTAGTAATGAAAAATAGTGGAGAGGTAAGGATCTATGTAGACTTCAAGAACCTAAATAAATTCTCCTTGAAATATAATTACCCTTTTCCTAAGATGGATCACATACTGAAGAAATGAGTAGGAGTAAACAAAAATTTTGTGATGGATGGTTTCTCAGGATATAACTAGGTGGAAATGCATCTTGAATACAAGGAAAAGATAACCTTCACAACCCCATGGGGAAATTTCATGTATGACAAAATGAATTTTGGTTTGAGTAATATAGAAGCTACATTTCAATGAACCATGGACATATCCTTTGTAGGAGACAAACCTAGATTCATTGTATATATTGTAACAACTCTTTCCATCAGTTTTTTTAATTTTTTTTAATTTTCATCACCAAGAGTATACTCGTATGGTTATATGAACATTTTTTCTTGTATAAATTTACTTAAATACTTTTTGCATATGAATGTGTAATGTTCTTTATCTGATTTTTCATGATGTTACCATGACAAGGCGCTCGTCCAAAGGTGATTTCATTGATTGTCACCATCAAATAGGAATTATTTACTTCACTGGTATAAAAGTGCTTTTATCATTTTTATTGAAATAATTATAACTTTCCACATTAATGTTACATTATATTCACCATGTTCTCATATAACACTTTGGATCAGTTCACCATTTATGTGTTCATGTATCATTATTCAAGGGATGAACTGTTGGGGTCCTATAATTATAGGCAACTCGATTCTTTGACTGTGGATTTGGCATTTCCCCCGTCATGAAGACTTCTGGCTATGTTGACCCCTTTTTTCCCCTCCATCCATTTTGCTCGATCCTCCATCACCCTGCTGCATCCTTCATCCTCCACTGTGCCTTCACTCCCTTGTATTTTCAACCCATTGAGTACACCTCACCCGCCTTCCATCCATGAATAATCAAACTTAGGATGAACAAAAATAACAATAAAGTTAATTAGATTAAATAAGTAATGTTAGTATAGTTAGAATAGGTTAAACTAATTAATAAATAACTAGTTAATAATTAATTAATTATTAATTAAGTTAAAAATCTAAGTTAGTAATTAGGTTAGAATTTAATTAATT
>JASDQU010106743.1:143255-161514 GCA_032191745.1 Picea mariana | reverse complement strand
AGGTAATCCATCTGGTTCCTGGAAAATATCATCATACTTAGAAACAATATCAATTAATTATTTCTTATGAGAAGTATCACACCCTTGGAAAGCGTCAAATGTTCCAACATCCTTTTCCCTTACGACCATGAGTACATATCTCTTATTAGTGTTTATGGGTCTCTTCATTTTTCCTACACTAACAAGTATTTTGTTTACCCTCATGGTGTGGGATCTAACAATATATTCCACTCCCCCATTAGTAAGGTGATATTTGTTCTCATGACGAAAGAATACTGATTTTCTATCATAAATATAAGGACTCCCCAACACTATGTCACATACATCAAGTGATACAACATCCAAATACACTTCATCAATCAACTTTCAAGCAATAGAAAATCTGACCCTAGATTGCTTAGTGACATTAAGTTTTGCTTTATCACATACCCAACCAAGAGGATAAGTCTTTGAATGTGGTTTAGTTTCAAGACCCATATTTTTGACAAGTGCTTCAGATATCAAGTTTACTTGGGAACCCGGATCAAACAATGTATCTATCTTAGTGTGTTTAGATACAACTCTTATATGAAATAATTCATTCTTCTTTCTTTCATCATCATGAGATTCATTATTGGAATTTGAACTAGCATGAAGGGAATATTTACCTTGTACTCCAACCGTTGTGATATTTCATTCATCTCTTGAATCGAAACCAAGATCTTGTTGCACTATAGCAATGGTCTTTGTCTTCCCCTTTCCACCGAACTGTTTTGGTCTCTTATCTGGATGTAGTTTCCAATAGTTTTCATCATCGTGACAACTTTTCTTGCAATGAGTGCAAGATGGTTTTCATTCTTCTCTCTTTACAATGGTGGTCATTTTGTCCTTCCTTTTAAAATTCTTAAACTCTTTATGTGGGAGATTGGAAGATTTCTTTGTGGGATCTTCTTGAACATGATTTCCCCTATTCTCAAGGTGAGTGGCTTGCACACAAACTTCGTCAATTCTAGTGGAGTTAAACAATCACAAAGTATGATGAATATAACTGTGAAGTGCACCAATATACTTCATTAAAGTTTCATAAGAATCCAAAGGAATGTTTAATGCAAGAGCTTTCTTCCTAAATTCTTCTGTGAAACTTTTTATAGTTTGACCTTTACTTTGTCTTAAAGTTTTCCATTCCATCATTTCTTTATGTAAGTAACCCAATGGATGAAATTGCTTCCTTATTGCTAATTTAAATTCCGAACATGAGGAAAGAAGATTACCACACTTTCTTATGTCCTGAAGTTTTCTCTCCCACCATACGAGAGTGGTGCCTTCCAACTGAAGAGAATCCAATTGCACTTTAACTTCCTCTTCATCAATCTGTTGAACACGGAAATATACTTCAATCTATCGGATCTAATTATCTATCTTTTCAGGATTAGCATCTCCATTAAACATAGGTAAATCAAACTTTACATCAAGATTTAATAATGGTTTCTTAAGAGAAATTTTATGGCTAGAATTATGAGAATGATGAGAATGATCAAAGGAAGAAAAGCTAGAACTTTATGGTGAATATGGAGGCTCGAGAGTGTCTCCTCCTGTCCCTTGATTCAATGAATCATTATCATCTGCTTGTGCTTCCTTTTTCTTCCCTTTCTTCTTCATCCTCTTCTGGTAATCTCCATACATTTGTTCGACCATTTCTGACATGCGATAAAAGACCATATGGAATTTTTTCTCTTGTTCATCACGCTTGTCCTCTTCAGCCATTTTCTTCCTTTGGGATGCACGACCAAATTTGGGATTGGAAGTATTAAGAGTTCCTTCACCCTGCTTATGCTTGGCCCTAGTAAGCATTCACACTCAAGAATTCAAGTCAAAGATGACTGCTTTGATACCAACATGATCCGGGATCTTTTCATCGCTATGACTTATTAAATAATTGTATTAAATGAGAATAAAATGAACTGCACCATAAATAAGGAATAGCTCAATAATAAAGAGATGTGAGCATCAAATCTGAACACAAAAACTTGATAACGGAGTTTGTCCCTATTGGACTACGTCTCTGGGTCCTTCTCTTAAATGGGTAGGAATTTTGATTAACTCAGCAAAATAATTTGGAAAAATACATAAGTATACCTCATTCTGGAGTTAATCTACAAAAGCTTTACTCATATCAGAAAAGATACAGAACCACTGGATTCATGGCATCGAATTACCCCAAAATTATTGTTTCCACTCCTCGATCTGAGTCTATCACTTTCATCCCCTTGAGAAATCTTGTCTCGGTTTTTGTACTTGCAACTTGCATTAATGACAGTACTTATTCCTTGAAATATGTGCCAAGTATGGATTGGTGTGCGTGCCTTCCTCCCCCGTGCACTGGCAAAGGTCAGTTTTTAAATGAAAAAGCTGGCGGATTAACCAAAATGGTTGTTTGGCCCATTGGTTGGCGGATATGTATTAAGGGTGAATTGTTGTTGGAAGTCCCAGGGTCAAGCCCATGGACCTCCTCCCTTTGGCTTATTGTTTTCACCATAATACAACCTCTACTAAGTTTAGCAATCCCACTTGTGGATTGTTTTTTGTTGACCAAATATGGCGGATTACAAATAATTTTTGTTGATTGGGGGTCGATGCCAGCCAAACCCTTTTTTTTATTTTTGGATTTCTGGTAGTTGGCTCTCATTGAGAATTTTCCCACTACCACATGGAAGCCAACCATTGGCCCACGTCATCCACATGTACAGTCATCCTTCCACGTCATCCTTCCACATATGGTATAGATTGTTGATTTTTCAATAAGCAAGGCTTAAGCATGAAGTTCGTTCCATTTTATCATTTTACTTAAACCATGAACAATTTGTTGCAGCAACCAAGATCACAAGAAGAAACACCATGCACAAGTACACAAGAAGTACCCTGGGAAACCCTTCTACACAGGGGAAGAAAACTCCGCCAATCCTTTGCTATATTCTTCAAGAGAAAGACCTTCACCACCATAAACACCTAGCACACAAAAGGGTGATCACAAAACCTAGAAACCTAGCTCCCAAGAGAGGTGTGCACTTTTCCCAAGAACAAGTGTTTGCTAAAATTTCCAAACTGACACTTGTGATATGATTCCTCGATGGGGATTTTACCTTTACTTATATTAGAATGAACCTGTCAACAAAAATTTCTATTGGCACAACAGGGCCGATGTCAATAACTCACAATATAATTAATAATTACCATACTAATTATATTTTACATTAATTATCTTTTATATTAAGGTGGAGACGACCTGTAACCTTTACATTACAATTAGGGTTATAGGTAAGTCTAAATCTTAAACAATATAGAAAGGGATCTCATACACCCATTAGTTCTCAGCCACTAGGGGCACATCCATAGGGATGTCCATATCTCTATCTCACTGCGTCTCACAGGAGAACCACACTCACTAGTGCTCAACCACTAGGATCACGTTCACATGTACTCATCCACAGGCATGTCCAACTAAATAGATCTTCTTTCCCATTGCATTACATAGGATAGTCATCTGGATTTCATCATCTCAACTCTCTGCTCAGATCAGGCTAATACATCATTTTCATCTCTATCTCAAAATGATGCACCCAGCTCATGGGAATTCATACGTTCACTTGTGCTCAGCCACAGGTATGTCTAACTCAGCAAATTTTATTTCTCGCTGCATTACATAAGAGAATCATATGGAGTTCTTCTCAACTCTCTATAAGGAGGGGGGCAGCACAACATTCTAGTTCTGTCTCAGATAGGAACCACACACCTATCTCAGAGGCTCTCTCTTGGGTCAGTGTCCTAGAGGATGTTTTACACAGCTGTAATCATCAACACTCCCTCTAAGCTAGGGAGGCATTCTCCATCAGGCCAAGTCTCACACGAAAGTACTCAAACTTTGTCTTGGTTGTAGTCATCAAAACTCCCTCTCAAATAGAGAGGTATTCTTCATCAAGTCAAGTTGGTGAATATGTCTGCAAACTACTCATGTGTAGGAAGGTACTGCATCGGTACTTCTTCCCTCGACATCATGTGTCTAAAACTAATATTTTTTCTCAATGTGTTTCGATATATCATGAAACACATAGTTCTTAAAGAGCTTCACAAATCTCTGGTTATAATCATAGGATCCATCTCATGATCAAGTAAATATGTCAGAGGCTTCCATGGTAATCAAGGCCACAGAGTTTGTTTCCTGCTACACCAGGAAATCATGGAAAAATTCAAGATAAAACAACAATCGGATGTGATTTTCCGGTCTTCTGTTAATTTTGTATATCCCTCCAAACTCAAGTCTACACTGGAGGCATATCTCAAGCCATATCCAACTGTGCCTCCTAAACATATCAATACATGTTTCGTTGTTTTCCAGTGAGTCTGTCTCGGTAGACTCATGGAATGGCTAATTACATTCACCACATAGAATATATCGAGTTTGGTGTTCAACCATATGCATCGGTGATCCAATCAGTTGTGGATCAATTTCGTCTGAATCATCATCATATATTTTTGTTAAATCCATCACCATCGATGTAGACATGGATTTGCATTCTGTCATATTGAACTTCTTTAATATCCCCACTGTATATTTTCCTTGACTTAGGAAAATCTCATCAGTCCTATGTCATACTTCTTGTCCCAAGAAGTAGTGCATCATACCCATATCCTTCATCTCGAAATCAAAGTCATGGCTTACTTGTATCTAACAAAAAGTCTTTCTGAATAAGTCACCAAAATTAGACTCTCGTCACCAACAATGTAATAATGTAGGTTTGGATCAGCAACACTCTTGTTGAAGCCCAACTCATCAAGGATCCATCCATCTGATGTGGGTTCCAACTCATGGATGGTGGTATGGATGGAAGTGTATCGGGATTATTGGATCAAGTGTCTCATCATAGATAAATCCCTTTGTTTGTGTGAATCCTTTGGCTACAGATCTCGCTTTGTGTTTCTCGACACTTCCATCAGTTGCATGCTTGATCTTTTAGATTCACTTGGAAGTCACCACAGACTTCCCTTCTGGTCTTTGAACAAGATATCATACATCATTCTTTAAGGTCTACTGGTATTCTTCTTGTCATGGAAACTTTCCATACTTGTTCACTTGTCACTTATTCATGTCAAGAAGGCTTGGAATCAATTATGTGGCTCATGGCTGAAGAGTAGCTCAAAAATATCTTTGCTTTCTCGAGATGTGCCTTGAGGGATTTGTGTGTTCCTCTGCCTCCTGCAGAGTTTTCTGAGTCTAGGTAGACCATTTATTCCCTACTGCAATATCTCCGAGCATATCAACTGGAGAAACTGGATTAGTTGGGATAATGTATGTCTCCCTCTAGACTGTTGAAGGGGGAGAAGGTATTGTCTCACTGTTAATCTCCATCTGAGATTCTCTGGATCTTTTAAGGGTTATATTTTCTTCAAAACAAAACATCTCTTCTAGTCTCAATCTGTCTCTAACCAGGGATGTAGATATGATATGTCTTCAAAGATTTATTGTTATCCCATAAATGTATCCTTTCTCCCTTAAGGGTCTAGCTTGGAACTTTTCTCTTTGGGTACATGAAAAATACATTATGCACCCAAATATCCTGAAGTGTTTAATCTTGGGCTTCACTCTAGTGAAGGCTTCTTCAGGAGTTATTTTTTTCAAAATCTAGTGAGGACTCATATATTCTTCCATGCATGCTTCTGCCCACATAATCATAGAAAGATTTTGATCATGTATTATTGCATTGATTTCCTTAATGATGGTTTTGTTCCTTCTCCTTCTCAAATATTTTTGACTCCCTCTGAAGTCTAAAGTATAATCATCTTCCTTTGTTGTTAACCTACCTGGAACAAGAGAACAAACAAAAGGAAACAAAATAAGTATATCTCCTAAAGGAGAATAATGAGTACATTTCTAAAATCGGAACAATTTAAGGATTATTGTCACAGCTACAATACCTATTTGTAATGTAGCAACTTTTGAAATGTAGGTTAGAGGCATGATAATTAAAACAATCAAACCTGGAGTCTTCACTTCCAGTCTGTTGTTCCTCTGAATGTACTGAGATCCCTCTGGATCCATGACTTCAGTAAAGATTCCTTCCTCCTGCAATTTCCCTCATGACAATGATACAAATGAGATATACAAGTGCATAACTAAGGATGCGGATATGATTTATCCAATGGAACTTGGCTGATCTTTGTCCTCTGATATCTTTATGAAGAAGATAGTCATGGTGTCACCTTTTGTCATCTTTGTTATTTTGAAGTTGGCCCTTCAATGTCAGGGCTTGAGTAGATGATTGGCTTCCTTGTCCTGACGTCATATTCCTTCCATTCATTGATAATTGTATCTATTAAACCCTTTTGTATCACCCACAATAAGTCTTCCTCTGAAGTCTTTTCTTTCAGGAACTTGAAGTTTCTTGATCCATCAAGCTTATCTTCCATCATAGTTTTAGATTCTTCACAAACCCTTGTCAACTGGGATAGAAAAACTAATGGCTAGGTTGGGCTAGAAACCTTAGGTTTTGTTGGACTTAAGAATAACAACAATAAGCCTTGAAAGTCAGAATAACATAGGTAATCTTGAAGGCTTCTTCAAAGAGCTATAGAAACCCTACAAACCAGAAATCTGTAGAAATTTACAGAACCCTAGAAACCCTAGGGCCAAAAATAAAAAATTCTCATAATTTCACTTTAAGAGCTTGTGGAAGTGCGCTGAAGGAGGCCATACCCTCCTTTCAAAATTTCATCCCCAACATCCAAGTATTAAAGGCTAGAACACCTTATAAAGGAGGGTCGTACAGATTTCTTGGAAGCCCTAGGAGGGTCATACAGTTCTGCAGAAATGAGAAGATGACTGGTAGATGCTTGTATAATGGGTTCTTCAAGACCTATGCTTTGATTCCATGTTCATTTTTCAATAATAAAGGATTAAGCCTGAATTTCATTCCATTTTATCATTTTACTTAAACCATGAACAATTTGTTGCAGCAACCAAGATCACAAGAAGAAACACCATGCACAAGTACACAAGAAGTATCCTAGGAAACCCTTTTACACAAGGGAAGAAAACCTAGTCAATACTTTTCTATATTCTTCAAGAGAAATACTTTCACCACCATAAACACCCAACACACAAAAAGGTGCTCACAAACCCTAGAAACCTTGCACCCAAGAAAGGTGCGCACTTTTCCCAATAACAAGTGTTTGCTGAAACTTCCAAACTCACACTTGTGATATGATTCCTCAATGGGGATTTTACCTTTACTTATATTAGACTGAACCTGTCAGCAGAAGTGTCTATTGGAAAAACATGGCCGATCTCAATAACTAACAATATAATTAATAATTACCAGATTAATTATCTTTTACATTAATTATCTTTTATATTAAGGTGGGGCCGATCTGTACCCTTTACATTACAATTAGGGTTACAGGTAAGTATGACTCTTGAACAATATAGAAAGGGATCTCATACACCCACTAGTTCTCATTAACTAGGGGCACATCCATAGGGATTTCCATATCTCTATCTCATGATGTCTCACAGGATAACCACACTCACTAGTGCTCAGCCACTAGCATCACATTCAATTGTGCTAATCCACAGGCACTTCCAACTCCGCAGATCTTCTTTCCCACTGCATTACACAGGATATTCATCTGGAGTTCATCATCTCAACTCTCTGCTCAGAGGAGGCTAATACATCATTTTCATCTCTGTCATAGAACGATGCACCCAGGTCATGGGAATTCACACATTCACTTGTGCCAAGCCATAGGTACATCTATCTCAGCAGATCTTCTTTCTCACTGCATTACATAGGAGAATCATATGGAGTTCTTCTGAACTCTCTGTAAGGAGGAGGCCAAGACAACATTCTAGTTCTGTCTCAGATAGGAACCACACACCCATCTTAGGGGCTCTCTCTCAGGTCTGTGTCATGGAGGATGTCTCACGTAGTTGTAATCATCAACACAGACACCACATGTCTTCCACATCTCATACGGCCTACCACATGGATGTATGGACTGCCACATGGCACTTCCTCATTTGTCCACATGTTGACCTGAAAATCTCGAAAAAGAGTGACATGTGGTAGCCTCTAGTGCTGCCACGTCACCATGTTGATGTCATGTTGATGTCATCATGACAAGTGTCACCCTCTGTGTGTTCCACATACATTGTGCAGACGTTGACGTCCTTTGTACTGATGCTGACGTTAGTAGTACAGATGTTAACTCATCCCTGCTGACTGGGCTAGGTTGACCAAAACTTTGACCATGAATATATTTTGATCTATAACTCTGTTTCATGAGTCATTTACGTCATTGGAAAGCTTGTGACGCTCTCTTCGTGATGATGCCAATTTCACTGAGTTTTGAGGAATTTAAATTTTTTCCCCTTCTCTGTCTGATGAGGCCATTCTGAACTTCATGAATTGCTTCTGTGAGTTCTGAGTTATCCTTAGTCTTCTCTAGATCATTTTTGGATCAGAAGTTATTATAACTCCTTAAAACCAACAATTGGTTTTTGGATTATGGATTAATCAATAGAATGAGCTTAAGAAAACATCTTGTATACATGACCAGTAAGAGATAAGGTTGATGAGTGATGAATTTAACTCGAGTCAATATGTGATAGACTCAAAAACAAGGGCAAATGGAAATGTGCAGAAGCTATAATATGATACAAGGTATATGGAACAAAGGTCCATAGGAATTATGACATTGGAAACACAAGGACAAAAATTGATTGAAGATGAAATGATCAAGGGGTATAGCCCAGCAAAAGGATGGCATATGGATCAGAATGAATATTTTATTTTCTTCAACATGTGTGTTACAGATATAGAGAAAAACATGCATGATGAATAATGGTATGAAGATGGAAGCATACAATTTACTATAGAAGGGAGAAAATATATAGCATTGGAAATATCCATACAAAATTTTCATGTAGAAATAAAGCAACAAATGAGAAGTCATATCATGCACTAACTGAAGACATAACTCGATTTTGAACTGGAATAATTATGGAAATGTTTGAGGAATTTTTCCAAGTGGAAAATCTACAATTGGGAACAGGAGGTCAACATCAAAACATAGTTAGTTGAGATTACTTTTGAAAGCAAGTAAAATGGGAAGCAACAAAACAAAGTATGGGACCCTAGTAGAGTGTAGACAATTGTATAGCGGTCAAGAAATCAAACAAAGTGAACAACAACAACATAATGAAAGAGACACAATTGGAAAAATCATGAAGAGGAATCCATGAAATTTTTATACTGTGGGAGTTTGATGCAGAAGCATCTATCCCAAGTTCACATTTTAGATTACCTTTATAAGGTATTAGAATTTATGAGACGAAGTTGGTTTTCTCATTGTCATGAAATTATGTAAATTTCTAGAAGGTTTAGATAGGATGTGTTTTGTGCAAAGTATTGTAATCTAAACTACCTTTAGCATATTTCGAGGATTTATAACTATTTTAGGGATTAGATTACAAATTTCCAATATCTAGTTAAGAATTTATTGATGATTTGGAAGAATTATCTTCGATCTATAAAATGTAATCTCTCAAAACAAGTAAGGGTGTCCAAGAAAATGTAAATTCGGGCGGAAGAGAGAGGAAAGCTAGGGCGGAGATAGAACGAGTTTGTTTTGGATTTGTGGTTAGAGAAAGAATAGAGTGAATTAGAGTGATTGGGAAGAAGGTTGAGGTGAATAAGGATTTCTTTGGTTCAATAAAAGTTGTATTGTAGACTATGTTTGGTTTTTTTTCTCCTTTGTAAGTTTCGGAGCACTTATATTATGTTGAAGATTGATATCTCTATGCTTAATCCTTTGTATGTTGACTGAGTTCAAATGATGATTTTGATAGGTTTGAACACATCTTTGGAGTTTTGATGTATAATTCCAAGAATCATAGACTTTGTGTATAATTTTTTGTAAGTTCAAATGCATTGAATGGTTATTAATAAGATCATAACAAAATCATTGGTAGAGGTTGGGTCTTTTTGTGCATGGAGAGGTCATTTGTGAATATCAAATTAAAAGTAATCTTGCACCTTAAATTCAAATGTATGCCTTTATAAATAAACCAGACACACTATTATTAGGTTTTTCTCGAAATTTCATTAGGATCAAATGTTGATCCTGTAGCAATCACCTCTTAAACGATTTGAGTCCAGCCTATTTTTGGTTTCCTGTAACAAAGATTTGTTTTCATGAGTAAAGTATTTTGATACCAAAGGACCTATATTTTTATATAATTGATTAGTGGTTAGTTCCACGCGCCAATTCCTTCTCTAGTTGATAGTGAAAATTCCATACCCTTGGTGGTTGGGATCGAATGCATATTTATGTCAAGTAACTGAACAAATTAAAGTGTGATGATTGGTAATGGATGGAGAGAATCGAATTGTATTCGATCTGAATATTCTATTTAATGAAGGGAGATATTGAGATACAATTTATACATGCATTCATCATTGTGTGAGATCAAAATTATTCTGAACAAATTCTGGTAATTCCTCAAAAAATTCATGTAGCGATTGTATTTCCCTTCTGTTACAAGAGTATTATTTCTTGTAATATTTGGTTCGACTCTATTTACAGAGAATCATATTCTGGGTTCATACCCCACAGATCTGAGGGATCTATGGCAGAGTGAACAGAAACCAGGAAGAATATAGTAGGTCTATGTATAGGTCTGATTACTTCAAAAACCTGCCTATACTTCATTTCCTACTATATTCCAGTAGGCTTGGAAGAATTCAGTGATGAATCCATCTAGGCCTAGAGCTCTTTGCCATATCACATGTATTTGATCGTGCTGGAGAATTCCTTGAATGGCATGGGTTGCATGAATCCTAAGTTCTACTTGTGAGTGACCAAATATGGAATTCCTTGAATGATGGATATTGTTGCTACCTATCTGTCTACTAGTTTTTCTATGAGGATATGACTGAAGCGTGCTTTCATTTCCTTTTCAATATCACCAAGTCTTTCAAGGACTTCACTTGAAGAGGAGCAGAGAGACATTATGTGATTTTGATTTCTCTGATTTATCATCGAGTTGTGGACGAATCTCCAAAGGTTTCAAACTGGTGATTTCACTTATGGAGTGCTTTAAAAACACACTCTCTCACTGACTTCTCTACACCACGGGGACTATCTTTTTTCTATATTGATAATGGTACCCTTATCAAATTTATTTTCCTAAATTAAGACAACTACATGTTTTTCTTGCGTTATGAATTTCCTTAGCAAGCATTTATTTCTAGGAGAATTAAAGCCTTTGATGTTCCATGATAAAACCTTTATCATTAAACCTTGGAGTGGAACGAAGAGTACTTGTTTTCTAGTCCTATTGCTTGGCCACAATCAACTAGTAAGGCTCCCTATTCCTCTAAGTTTTTCTTTAATGTCTTACATCCCTTCTTCTTTTTGGTGTTCATTTTTTTAATATTCTTTCATGGGATTGGTTTGAATTCCTAAGCCTCCATGGGGTTATGTCCCTATGATGTGCTATTTAATTTTCCAAATTTCCTCATGCTATCTTTCTATAACTACTTAAATTGAGGATCTAAAGATCAAAGATATTTTTCTCTCCATAGAGAGCTATCAGGGAAGGTATATTCAGTTTTACCCATTCCTCATCCATGATATCTTATTGCTCCTCATCCTTTAAGTCCTATAAGGTTCCTCCTTATATGTACATTTCCTATTCTTCCACATCTCCTATTGTATTGCTTGGGTTAGGATCAGTTGGTTATTTTTTCTATCATTTTAATTCTTCAATGTTGATCTCCATTGAATCTCCCTCGGTGGAGGGAGGCTTTGATTTCTATGTCCTTTATTGAATCCATTTCCTTCTCTATCTATGGGAGAGCCTCGTAACTATTTTTATTGGATATTGGGGCTATGGGAGTAGCATTATTATTCTTCCTACCAAAATTTCCTTTTAGTAAGGACTTTAGTGAAACCCTCCTAATATGTGCTATCTTTTATTTTATCGACATTTTTAGTAGCATTAAGTGGACAATCTCAGAAAAGATGTTTGTGCTCATGGAATATATGACAATTGAATGTGGTATGTTCGTAATCAAGGGTATGCACCCATTTTGGGTACTGAAAACTTATGGAGAATGATTCTGGGAGATCCCTGGAGACATTCAGATAGACACATATATGCACATATGAAGTGTATCACAAAATCTTTGTGACCTCCAAGGTTTTGATGAAATATCCCAAGGTATTTCATATACCTTCCAATGTTTCCTTCTCCCATAACTCGTAGGGTAATGAATACAAACATATCCACACCAAGGATTTTATAAAGTCTTCTTTCTCCAGGCTAAATCTCTCCATCCAACACCTCAGATGGAGACCTATTGAATTGAGGTAGGGACCTTCCTCAAAGGCTCATTCATTTTCTTTAGTGTAGGATAATATGGCTGTGAAAAAGCATTTAGAGCCTAGTTTTAGATTGATTTTCCCTTTGAATTTCCATCTAGAAGCCACCCATCCCGTAACTGCTTTCTTAGAGGGCCAAATGCCAATAAATTTACCAATAACCGTGTGATCTTTCATGTATTAAATGTAGTTTCCGATGTGTGATGAGGTAACCTCAAACCTAGGATTGCTCTTCATTTTTTCCAAAAAATCATTTTGTTGCTTGCCTTCCTGTTTCTTCTATGTTAGACTGAGTTGGCCTCGGTCGGGTCCGATAATCTGAAACTTTTCTACCCTATCCATTTCTATTATCATTGAAGGACCACAAGTTAGACCTAGCTTAGAAGTATTCGACGTTGTAGGCCAACAGGTTTAGTTTAGAGTTCACCTTCACTTCCACCTCTCATCGCTCCCCAATAATCACTAACCCAATATAAATATTAATCTCCATTTCATAATCATATTTTTTCCTCCACCTCTCTTACCCCCCAAAAAATCACCTACTCTTTTTCATATAAATGTTTATGAAACATGTGACCTCTATGGAGGAAACATATGTTCTTAACCATTAGGTCCACTCAAGTTATAATTATATTAGGTCATATTCTTATATATTCAACATACATTTGAATTAACTTATTATATTAAAAAACATTTTTATTATTTTTATATGTTATTTAACTTAAATTATTATTTATTTAACTTCTTATGAAAAAAATTATTATTTGATTTTATAATAAGACATCCACTTAAATTTATCTATTTTTTTATTTTCTATTTTAAAATAATTTAATTAAGTGTAAAAACAATGTTTATTTTGATTTTGCATGTATCAAATTCGGCTAGTGACATTGGATTTTGAGGTTACTTTAATAAGGTTACTTTAATAACAAAACATTCATTTAAATATATCTATTTTCTAATTATATTTTGTATTTTGTATTTACAAGTTTTTTTATTTTTTTTCTCTTTTATATATAATTTTGATTTTTTTTCTATTAACTAATTTTTAATTATTATTTTTAGCTAAATATCTTTAAGCATGTGGCTAAAATGCCACAACCCATAATCCCTCAAATCACATGCCCTTAACATGATTGGATTTGAGGTGTCTCCAGAAATTTCTAATAAATAACTTTACTTACAAAGTACATAATTATTTTATTAATATTATTAAATAACTTAAATTATTAATAATAAATATATGAGTATCCATGCAAATATTTTTATCCAACTCTTATGCCTTGATAACTTAAAAATATTAACATTTCAAATGTATTCACACTATTGACATCTTTCTTTTTTTAAGTTTTTATACTTATCACCTTTACATTATATATATAGAAAAGATTATAATTATAATGTATAGAATTTAGTATATGATATAAATATTTTCAGGTAATGTAATATATAATCGTCATCAATATAAATAATAATAATATATTAATGTATTATTTTTAATAATAATAATGCATATATAAATAAAACAAAAAAATGTTACACTGCATATAATCTCAAACAATTTGGCTGTGAACAATGTAACATAACCAAATTCAAAATTATCAAACAATTTGTGTGAGCACCAAATAGAGCAACGAGAGGAGTTGCAAGTTGAGGTTGGTGAAATATTTCAACCCAAACGTATAGCACGGCCATATTTCTGTAGATTGCGATAAATGAATTATTGTATATCTGTATTTTGTACTTATATGTAAGCAGCAAAATTTCTTATTCCACAGAAATTGGCGAGGGCCAGAGTAGGAGATACACCACTGGAGTGGGGTGACAAGGTTGTCAGCTACAAACAGTGGTGGGCAAATCAACAAAGCAACTAATGGTTTCAGATGGACCCTACTGAGAAAAAAATTCCACGGAAGCGGAAGTGAATGGAAGCCACGTGAAACGAAGGCCTCATGCAATCATTACAGTGATGGAAATTTGTGTATATATCAATAATTACGTGGACGGAAATTTGATATGAAATGATGGATCACGTCTCCAAGTGACTTCAGTTGATGGAGAATATACTCCATTATTATCGTCTACAACCATAATCCGTTCTGTAATATGACTTTGTGTATTTATAGAAGTTTAAATAAATATAATTTCGTTTTGAAGGATTTTAAATAGATAAAATTTATTAAAGGAATTTGGTTTTTTTAAGGATATTATTTAGGTTGCAAGTGTTTTTTGGTTTTAAAATAAGACTTAAAATTGTTTTTTATTGGTTAAGAGTTCATCTTCCTTGATTGAAAGGAAATAGGGTAACCTTCCAAGACCTAGAGACATGTGGCAAGAGTGAAAGTTTGTCCCCTTAAGAAGGATGACAATTTTCCTTGAATAAAGATGATGAGTCACCTCACATTTGTAGATAGAAGTTAGTGATGATTGCATAAGTTTACCACATTTGGGGATTTAAAAAAAAATATCAATTTTCATGTAAAACCACATGGATCTATACACAACTAATTTTATTGATTTAAGTGCATTGATTCTAGTGTGTAACATCTTCCACAACTAATTTTAGTAATTTTGATGTTTGTAACTTCCTCCAGAGTACAACACATACAATAAACTAATGAAAATGAAGCTTGATGCAAACGTCAAACCCACTAGTTGGCGTTGCAACCTCCCTGTCTTTGGATTTTCCTCTGGAACCCCAATATGGCTCTTGGATCCCTGTTGGATCCTTCTCTTATACACACAGACCCCTTAATTTCCATTCGTAGGCCCCACAAAAATCTCGTTCGGCATTTATACTAGCCCATTTTCCCTTCGGGATCAAACCGCAGGCACTAGCCCCTTTACCCTTACAGAAGCTTGCACGTAACCACGGGCTAGAACTAAGTGCTTAACTAAAAGGCGCTACAGTGCTCTGTGACTTTGGCACTCTAGAGGATTCACCAACTCCACAACACTCTCATTCACCCAGAGTGTTATCGATCGAACTCGGTCATAAAGTAATGTGACTGGAAATTGTGGGTTTTATCACGTCCTTCCACTCTCCTCCGTCAATGGTTAGGGACCCTGCTTTTTGGCTTTAAGCTTGATGAAATCACCCGATGAAGCTGGTCGAACCCATGAATCTAGAACCTGTTGTGGTGGCTAAACGTTAGGCGGGAAGATATCCAAGCTAGTCGAAATCACTTGAAGCTACTAGTCAAAACCATGGATGATAGAATGTGTGGCGAGACAATGAAAATGCATGACTAGATTAAATCAAGGAACATATGACTTAATCGGACGGTTGGCGAGGATTCTCCCCCCTCCACGATCTACGGCTGAGATCTACTTTGGACTTTGGAGCTTCGGGATTACTCTACTCCAAATAACAATGACCAACTCACCAGATAGCTGAATCGCTGAACCGACGAAGGCTTGGAGATCTAACGGCCCACGTCGCGCCACTTGATCTACSTCTAAMRTTAATTTGGGACTCTAGGCTTCGGAGTTCCTCSACTCCAACAAAAAAGACTAAATTCTCCMATATAGCTGAAGTGTCGAATGTCTAAAGGGCTCGAAGATCAACGGCCYGCACTCTTCTTTGATCAACAACWGATAATTACTTTGGGGCTTTAGATCTTCGGGGTTCCTCCCTCCAAACAACAACGACCAAAACTTGTCAGAGTTCTGAATCGTCGAACCGTGAGATCTACGGCTCACGTTCCTCCCTTTCGTTGGGTTTAATCCAACGAAAGGGAGGAACTTATGATAATTTATCTGGTGAACTCCTTTCGCTTCTCTCCTGAGCTTGTAATTACTTCGAACTTCAAAGGGGTTCGGCCCTTTGTTCCTTCAGCGCCCTCCTGGCACTTTGTGCTCTTCCTCTTGAGCTTTATCAACACTTTAATGAAGTGTTGGCTTCGTGCACTCCTTGCACTGGCTTCCTATCCCTCCTAAGCTTATGACTGGTTCTGGTGTGCCCACCTGGCATGCTCCTCACAGAACACTTGACTGAGTTCTAGCACACTCCTTGCATTGGCTTTTCAAAGTTCTCCAATAACTCTGATGTTCACTCTTTGCACAACCTTGAGAGCCCAGAACACTCAGAAAATCTACACAGACAGGGAATTCTATCTATTTCTGCAAAGGGAACATAATTACACTCATGGAATTCACATACATTTAGTAAACATTCAAAAAGAAAATGCTCATTCACATAAATAACACATAGAGAGATTCATATGCAAGAAAATATGTTTTTCTATTAATTATGAATGTCTTTTGCAATGTTTACAGTATTTACAAGACATGATTGTAACATAGTCTCAGCTCTTCTCCTCTCCTTATCTCCTGAACTCTCTTAATCTATCCAAAGTGAATAATAATAATCATCCTCAATACATTGATCCTCATACAAAATAGGGGTTTCTCTAGCCTTCTCAACTAATGGCATTAAATTACATTCAATTGACAACTAGTCCAGATCTTGTTGGATCCCCTAAGATTTACGATCTACTGCATCCATTAAAGGTGATTACATTATCATTGTACAAATGCAATGGCTCTGCCCTCCTCAGGCCTTACAAACTTGATTACATTAAATTAGATATTTTAAAACAAAATGAGAAAGGTTGCACCCTCTCTCCTCGAGATCTACTCCATCCCTCCTAGGCTGAGGTGTTGTTGAGTGGGAGCATCAAAATCATTCATCATGCCACTAAATTCACTATTTATAAGCTTAATTCAATGATTTAAAAAAAAACACAATTTCCAGATGCAAACACATAAATCTATACACAACAAATTTTAATAATTTAAATAAATACATTGATTTCAATATCTCTAGCATCCTCACAATCAATTTTAATATTGATTTCATGTGTGTAACATCTTCCACATTACAACACATACAATAAAACTAAAATAAAATCCGTTATCATACAACTAAATTTACTATTTAGAAATATAAATTGACTAAACTAAACTAAAATCCGTCGTCATACAACTAAATTCACTATTTAAAAGCTCAATGTAAAAATGAAAAAATCACAATTTTTATAATGTTTCACAAACAAAAATAACTTTAATATAACGATGAGTGGAGTGTTTGGAAGAAACTATTTATAAGTTTAAATCCAAAAAACTCAACAATAGTATAACTAAATATGAAAACCTTCACTCTCAAAAACTAATTGTTTTCATATTTATAAGCTGTAAACTATGATGTGAAGTTTAGTTTAATCTTCAGTGTGTGTGAATTTCTTTGTAAGGCATGAACTGTCCTTAGGTGATCAAATCGCTCAAAAAAAAACAAATACATCCATTGAACCGAATAAGCTATTGAGTCTTCGAAGTTCGTAAGTAGAATCTAGAAATTCCCACAATGACTTCCGTGCATCCTGCGTATTCATGGTCACAGCCCGCATGGGTGGCTGCCCTCCTTTTTGGACCATCGAATTTAACGCCTCCAAAAACGAATTAATATTGTCCACTCAACACGTAAACGGAAAAGGCCAAAGACCTGCGTATCAACTTGCAGTCTCCAAAACGTAATTCAATATTAGTCATGGGCACTTAATTTGAATAGACTAGTAAAACAAAACAGCCGAATTACTTTCTAAATTAAAATATTTAATAAATAAATGTTCTCTAGAAGCATATACCACTTATCAAAATATATATATATATATATTAATAAATAAATGTTCTCTATAAGCATATACCATTTATCTATATATATACTTGGAATGTTTGCACATGAGGATATGTATAATTACTCACTTAGAGATACATAACATGCTTGTCACATGTAATTACTCTTTTTATATGAATTGCAAGAATACTCCGCACCAAATTCTTA
>JASDQU010106743.1:116626-128204 GCA_032191745.1 Picea mariana | reverse complement strand
CTTGTACTTGAACATTTAAGTGGGGTAAAAGGAGGTTTCCCCCTCGAAGAGGCTTATTATCTGAAATTATCTCTTTTTCAAGGCGTTGAGTACTTTTTCTAGGGTTTTTCTATGCTATATTGATATTTGGTTCTTAACAATTTTCCCACTACCACGTGGCAGCCCATGATTGGTCCATGTGGTCGCCAACCATTGGCCCACGTCATCCACCTATATATTCACCTTTCCATGTCTCCCACCTGCCATGTATGGTGTGGATGCCACGTGCCTGCCACATCCCGTACAGCCTGCCACATGGATGTACAGACTGCCATGTGGCACTTCCTCATTGGTCCACATGTTTCCCTAAAAATGCCTAAAATGAGTGACACGTGGCATCCTCTATTGTTGTCATGTCACCATGTTGACATCAGCATGACATGTGTCACCATCTGCATGTACCACATGTTATCACTCCCTGACTGTAGAAGGGTGTAAGCTTGGTAACTTTAAAAAGATCAATAATGTGGAGGAAAAGAGGATCAGATCGGATAAAATTATAAACTCATATTCATTTAGAAATACATCAGTCACTTGAAATACCAAGGTTTTCAACTATGTAACTCGAAAAGTTTTAATCAAATGTGTGGAAACATGGAGAAGACCTATTATGCTAATAGAAATACCTATCCAATAGTATATGTGAATGGCCACTAATGATAGGTAAGATACTCTTCACACTAGCAGAAACATGTATAAGATTGCATATAATATATGGCCAGACCCAACAGGTAAATACTTTTAACTTTAGCTTATGAATGCACCAATAGGATAACAACTATCTGGCATTAAGACAAACATTAGAAGAAAAGTATATAAGTTTAGTATACCAACGAAGAGATGGGATGACAGCCTTCGGTCATTGAATATACATAAACTTGGAAAGAAAGGAAATGGTAAACTAAGTAACACAGTGAAAGAAGCTCGATATCAAGATATATTATTGGACATCTCCAAAGGATGAAATGTACAAGTCTTCAAGAATGGAACCACAGTCCTCAGATTGTTGTCACTTCCCCCCCTTGGTTTCTTATAATTATTAGGATTTTATAGCCTTTACATCAAGGTTTCAAGATCCTAATTTAATGGATCTGAAATACCAAAAATAAACATAATCAATTTGATATTTTAGCATAAATGATCCAATCTTATCATCATAAGTCAAATTTGACAACCTGGAGAATTATTTGGCAGCTTGCTGGTGAAAATCACAGATTTTGAAATCTGTCTTTGATGGATGGGCAATTTCTATCAAGAATAAATATGCCATTTGGATTCATTCCCTTACAATATGCCTTCAAAACTTGATGAGGAGGATGATCTAGCTTCTGATAATTATTATCTTTTATTTGAGATCATTCCCATGGATTCTGGAAAAGGAAAAATGCAATTTGGGCAGAAAGAAGACCGATCTGGACTCTTCAGAGCTTTCGGCGGCTCATTAGTCGTGTATTTTGCCTTTTATCTGCCAAAAGTCAGAGATTTTTGGTGGCTCGTTACACTGTAAATTTCACATTTAGCCATCGAAAGATAAAATTAACTTTTGGCCTATTTTTAGAGGTGAAACCCTCATTTTATTGAATTGATATGAATTTGAGCCTTTCTCAAAACCTCTAAAACTTTAAGATTTAGAAATAACTCTTCTACCTATTGATCCTCTTATCATGTGATTTGGAAATCATTAGAAATTTATTTTTGATCGCTAACATCTAGCTCCAACTGGGATGGAGACCTCCCTACAAGGTTTCCAAGAACCACAAATCCAATGCCTTTCCAAAAAAATAAAATATGAACTTAATGTCTAGTGTTCCATTGGGCATGGAGTCAGTATTCCATTCACCTCTTTCTGAAAATATTTCATGTCATGTATAGATGATCTCTGTATATCTTCAAGACTATATTTATTCACACAAAGTAACTGCTACATCTACTGCAAAATGAAAGAAAAGAAATGCTTGGGAAGTAAGCTTATTTCTTACCTACTCTACTCTAACCAGTTTTGCAATTTGGTTAGGTAAAGGAAATTTTCCATAGCATCCATCCAAGTAATTTTAATACTGAAATGATTTCATCATCCTCACTGATCAATATTTGATGTTTGAAATGCAACAGCAGTGATAAAAAATCATTCACAAAACCAAAATCATCTGGAAATACTGATAAGTTTAACAAATATGAAGTATTCATGTTCTCTGAGATGTATGATTCTATGAAGGCTGCCAGTGGATCTTTGAAACTGATATCAGAAATCTACTGGTCTTCAGGAAAAAGTTCCACCTGTATGACTGCTTCTCTGCCAAAAGATTGATAACCTTCTTCTTCTTTTATTATTACCTTGTGATCATCAAAGCCTTTGACCTCTTCTTTAGAATAGTGTTCAGAGAATGATGATAGAGAATTATTTGAATAACAAATATTTTGATCAGCTATAAAAATGTAGTTGTCTATACAATCATGAGTTATCATAGGCTTAACTAGATTTTTAAACTGATCATAAACTTTATATGAATACCTATCTCTGGAATACTCTGCAAAAGTTGAAGAATTTGATTTATAATCTGAAGCAATTTTAGATGCATGTTATTGTTCTAAATCTGTCACATAATCATTACTTTCCTGCTCAAAATCTGAAATATACTGACATTTTGTTGGCTCTAATAGATACAAATTTTCAAAATCAGCCTGCTCTTGAATCCTCCTGGAAGCAATGATGTTCTCCTCCACCTCTAGAGCATCTTCAAACAAAATCTTTAAGGATGAAGACTTTCTTTCTAGAAGAAAAATAGCAAGTTCTGAATGCAACCCCATAAGATAATAAATCATGGCAGCTTTCTCTGTAGGTCGGATCTCCAAAGGCATACCATAGTAAATGTTGCAAAATATTCGATTGAAAACAAGCAAGGTTTCATTTTGTTGTTTCTTCAAGGCATAGAAATCAGCAAGGTATGAATCTATAGATTTTTTTTCACCCCAATATTTCATAAAAACGTTTGAGAACTCGATCGAAGAACCAATAGAATCAGCTCTTAGACCCTTAAACCATAGAGCAACATCTCTGATTAAATATTTTGAAAAATATCTCATGATCACATCTTCAAGAACAATCTGAAAACGATCAACAAAATCCAAAATGGATTCCAAGTGTCTTTTAGCTGAAGCTTGATTCTCTCTGGAAAACCAAGGGAGATATTCATAACAGTCAACAGGATAAGGATGAAGAAGAGAGGGAATCTTTAAAGGCTTAAAATCTTCATCATGATTTTAAACTGAAAGGTTGTAGGCTTATCATGAGGGATATCAAATCGTTGACAAGGTTCAGAAAATTTGGCAAGAGGAATTGAAATCTGATAGGGTTTTGAATCAATTTTGATTTCCTCAAGATCAAATGGTTTATCAAAGACAGGGAGTATTGAACATCATAATTCTTTTTAAGGAATAGATGGTGATGAAGGTATTGAATCAACATCTAGAATATTAGGCTGCAGAATTTCTTCTTCTAATGTTGAATGTATATAAGAAGGATAATGATTTTCTGAATATACAAAACAGAAAATAATTCTCTTTACATGTAAAGGGAAAAGCATGAAAGAGTTAATAAAGGATAGCAACAATTCATGAAGTAAACTGATGAATTTATACCTTGATTTAGAATTTAGCTTCTTCATCTTCTATCAATCGGATCCTCCCCAGTGGAGTATTTAATGTGGAGTCACCAGGAAAATGATTACAGTTAAATTTTATGTCTGTCTCTTGTCTGCCATCAAGATGCAAATCTATGTTGTTCTCTCAGGGAAACTCTGGTTTCATTTTCATTCCCCGACAACGGTGCCATTTTGTTATCACTCCAAGTAATTATTCCCTAACTGTAGAAAAGTGTAAGCTTGGTGACTTTAAAAAGATCAATAATGTGGAGGAAAAGAGGATAAGATCGGATGAAATTATAAACTCATATCCATTTAGAAATACATCAGTCACTTGAAATACCAAGGCTTTCAACTATGTAACTCAGAAAGTTTTAATCAAATGTGTGGAAACATGGAGAAGACCTATTATGCTAACATAAATAACTATACAATAGTATATGTGAATGGCTAGTAATGATAGGTATGATACTCTTCACACCAGCAGAAACATATATAAGATTGCATATAATATATGGCCAGACCCAACAGGTAAATACTTGCAACTTTAGCTTATGAATGCACCAATAGGATAAAAACTATCTGGCATTAAGACAAACATTAAAAGCAAAGTATATAAGTTTAGTATACCAATGAAGATATGGATGATATCCTTTTGTCATTGAATATACATAAACTTGGAAAGAAAGGAAATGGTAAACTAAGTAACACAATGAAAGAAGCTCGATGTCAAGATATATTAATGGATAACTCCAAAGGATGAAATGTACAAGTCTTCAAGAATGGAACCACGGTCCTTAGACTATTCTCACTCTCCCCCGCCCCCCGCCCCCCTTTTGGTTTTCTTAGAATTCTTAGGATTTTATAGCCTTTACATCAAGGTTTCAAGATCCTAATTTAATGGATCTGAAATACCAAAAATAAACATAATCAATTTGATATTTTAGCATAAATGATCCAATATTATCATCATAAGTCAAATTTGACAACCTGGAGAATTATTTGGTAGCATGCTGGTGAAAATCACAGATTTCAAAGTCTGTCTTTGATGGATGGGCGATTTTTGTCAAGAATAAACATGTCATTTGGCTTCATTCCTTTACCATATGTCTTCAAAAATTGATGAGGAGGATGATTTAGCTTCTGATAATTATTAGCTCTAATTTGAGATCATTCCCATAGATTCTGGAAAAGGAAAAACGCGATCTGGGCAGAAAGAAGACCGATCTGGACTCTTCAGAGCTTTCGGTGGCTCATTAGTCGTGTATTTTGCCTTTTAACCACCAAAAGTTAGAGATTTTTGACGGCTCATTACACCGTAAATTTCACATTTAGCCGTCGAAAACTAAAATTAACTTTTGGCCTATTTTTAGAGGTGAAACCCTCATTTTATTGAATTGATATGAATTTGAGCCTTTCTCAAAACCTCTAAAACTTTAATATTTAGAAATAACTCTTGTACCTAATGATCCTCTTATCATGTGATTTAGAAATCATTAGCAAGTTATTTTTTATCGCTAACACCACGTACACTGTACGGACCCTGACTCCATCCGTACTGATGCTGATGTCAGCAGTCGGATGTTGACTCATCCCTGGTGACTGGGCTAGGTTGACCAAAACTTTGACAGCAAATATCTTTTGATCCGTAACTCTGTTTGACGAGCCATTTATGTCATTGGAAATATTGTGACGCTCTCTTCGCAATGATGCCAATTTCACCGAGTTTTGAGGAATTTGAATTTTTTCCCTTTCTCTATCTATTGAGGCCATTCTGAGCTTCTTGAGTTGCTTCTATGAGTTCTGAGTTATCCTTAGTCTTCTCTAGATCCTTTTTGGATCACGCCTTCCCAATGAGAGATTTTTGGACCACCAAAATATTTCATCAATCAAAAGATAAGTGAGGGAAGAGTTCCCTCACCTTGTCCTTCTCAATCCACTTTTTCTTGCTTGGATGTGTTCCCTTTAATCCCACTCGAAGATAATCAACATCACCCCTGCGTGAATTCCTCGTCCTTCTTTCTAGGATGATACCTTCCTTCAACTCATCCAAGTACTCAAGAGAAAACTCATCAACTGAAGGTATTGAAACTTCCTCACCCTGATCCATGATCATGGGAGGCTCAAAAAGTTTCAAGTTTTCCACATTTACAACTGAGTAGATCTGCATATAAGGTGGAAGATATAGACGAAAAGCATCGGTACCACTTTTCTCCAAAATAGTGAAGGGTCCATAATGGATGGGCTTGAGTTTATTTCCTTCACCCTTCAATCTCTCTTTGATGATGTGAAGCCATACTTGCACTCCAACTTGGAAACGATGATCAACCCTGTGTTTTTCATGCCGAGCCTTATATTGTGCTTGAAATTTATCCAATTGTTCCCTGACTGTTTTTTGTACCTATTGGATCCTCTTAATGAACTTGCAGGCTTTGTCTTGATTTCTTTCTTCATTTGAATCGACATCTCTCCCATACATCAAGTCCAAAGGGACCTTAGGAAAATACCCAAAACATGTCTCAAAATGAGAACACTGAGTGGAGGAATGTAAGGCTCGATTGTAATCATGTTGTACATAGGGTATATTTTCATCCCATAACTTGGGATGCTTTCTACAGTAGCCTCGAAGAAAAAGTATCATTGTTCGTTTGACAACCTCTCTCTATCCGTTGGTATGTGGATGGAAAGCAGTACTCCTTTTCAACTTGGTGTCCATCATTCTCCACAATCTCGTCCAAAAATCCCCAAGGAATCGAGTATCTCGATCCAAGATAATGTATGTGTGTAATCCAACCCAAACATATCAAAAGAAGAGATTATCAGTTTGCTCAACAGTGACCTACTTTTTACATGGCATTAAGATACACATCGTGTTGAACCTATCCAATACAACATACAAATAGTCATGACCACTTTTCGACATTGGTAAACCCCCTACAAAATCCATGGAGATACTTTCCCATGGATGGGATGGAACAGGAAGTGGTGAGTATAGCCCCATTTTTCTATTAGTGGGCTTACAAGTAGAACACATCACACGCCCCTTTACATATTTAGTTACAATTGCTTTCATCTGAGGCCAATAACAAAATCTCTGCAGATGAGCCACAGTTTTTCCTACCCCAAAATGCCTAGACACAAGAGAAGTGTGAGATTCTTGTATTACATGGACTCATTCACTTGTAGGAATACACAACTTTCCAAGATGGTAGATTAGGTTTTCCCACAGAAAATAGTTCTCTTCCTGTGCACCATGGGTTAGCTTCTCATATACTTCTTTAAAATATCCATCAACATCATATTGTTCCACATAGCTATCATGAGATAAAGAAGCATTCTTCAAAATAATAGATTCATCAATAGGAGGTCTAGAAAGCATATCAACTACCTTGTTACTTGTACCCCCTTTGTATTTGACTACCGAATCAAATTATTGAAGAAAACCCATCCATTTGTAATGTCGAGATTATTGAAGCTTGGTTTGTGCTTGGAGATACTGTAAGGATTGATGATCTGTATGTATGATTGTTTCCTTCCCTAACAAGTAGTGCTTCCATTTCTTTATGCTTTGAACTAATGCATACAACTCTTTATCATACGTAGGATAGTTAACAACAAATTGGTTAAAATTTTCAGAGTGGTAAAATATAGGCTTATGATATTGCATCAATACTGCACCCATGGCGTATCCACTGGAATCTGTCTCGATCTCGAAAGGTTGTTCAAGATTCAACAGTGCTAATACTGGTGTGGTATTGATCTTTTCCTTCAAAGTGCGGAAATCTTTTTGTTTCTTTCCTTCCCACTGAAAAGTGTTCTTCACACTGGTTAAGGCATGCAAAGGAGCTGAAATAAAAGAGAAGTTTGAAATGAATCCCCTCCAGTACTGGACTGCACCTAAGAAGCTCCATATTTAGGTTACACTTTTGGGCTCAGGCCAATTTACAATTACAAGGTTCAATTTTCAATTGTCCTCCTCCTACAATATGACCTAAGTACACAAGTGCAGTCTTACCAAATTCACATTTGGAAAATTTTACATACAACTTTTCCCTTTGCAAAGTATCCAATACTTTCTTTACATGCCTTACATGTTCATCCCAAGTCCCACTAAATATAATAATGTTGTATAAATATACAACCACAAAATCATCTAGAAATGGCCTGAATACATCACTCATCACACGCATGAAGGTTGTCAGAGAATTACAAAGCCCAAATGGCATAACTAACCACTCAAACAATCCCTGTTTAGTTTTAAAGGAGGTTTTCGATGCATCATGTTTTGCAACCTTGATCTGATGGTATCCACTGCGCAAATCCAACTTAGTGAAATAAACAACATTCTTTAATTGATCAAGTAAATCATCTATACGAGGAAGAGGATATCGATTTTTCACCATAATTTTATTTAAGGCTCGGTAATCAACACACATTCACCATGTGCCATCCTTCTTTGGCACCATCATGATTGGAGAATCATCAGGAGATGAGTTGGGCTTGATGACCCCTTGATCCAATAAGCCTTCTACTTGTTTTTTGATCTCTGTCATCTCTACAACTGACATACTGTACATGCCCACATTAGGAAGAGGAGAATCCTGTTGAAGATGTATTTCATGTTGGATTTACCTCTTAGGAGGTAATCCATCTGGTTCCTGGAAAATATCATCATACTTAGAAACAATATCAATTAATTATTTCTTATGAGAAGTATCACACCCTTGGAAAGCGTCAAATGTTCCAACATCCTTTTCCCTTACGACCATGAGTACATATCTCTTATTAGTGTTTATGGGTCTCTTCATTTTTCCTGCACTAACAAGTGTTTTGTTTACCCTCATGGTGTGGGAACTAACAATATATTCCACTCCCCCTTATTAAGGTGATATTTGTTCTCATGACGAAAGAATATTGATTTTCTATCATAAATATAAGGACTCCCCAACACTATGCCACATACATCAAGTGATACAACATCCAAATACACTTCATCAATCAACTTTCAAGCAATAGCAAATCTGACCCTAGATTGCTTAGTGACATTAAGTTTTGCTTTATCACATACCCAACCAAGAGGATAAGGCTTTGGATGTGGTTTAGTTTCAAGACCCATATTTTTGACAAGTGCTTCAGATATCAAATTTACTTGGGAACCCGAATCAAACAATGTATCTATCTTAGTGTGTTTAGATACAACTCTTATATGAAATAATTCATTTTTCTTTCTTTCTTCATCATGAGATTCATTCTTGGAATTTGAACTAGCATGAAGGGAATCTTTACCTTGTACTCCAACCGTTGTGATATTTCATTCGTCTCTTGAATCGAAACCAATATCTTGTTGCACTATAGCAATGGTCTTTGTCTTCCCCTTTCCACCGAATAGTTTTGGTCTCTTATCTGGATGTAGTTTCCAACAGTTTTCATCATCGTGACCACTTTTCTTGCAATGAGTGCAAGATGGTTTTCCTTCTTCTCTCTTTACAATGGTGGTCATTTTGTCCTTCCTTTTAAAATTCTTAAACTATTTATGTGGGAGATTGGAAGGTTTCTTTGTGGGATCTTCTTGAACATGCTTTCCCCTGTTCTCAACGTGAGTGGATTGCACACAAACTTCGTCAATTCTAGTGGAGTTAAACAATTGCAAATTATGATGAATATAATTGTGAAGTGCACCAATATACTTCATTAAAGTTTCATAAGAATCCAAAGGAATGTTTAATGCAAGAGCTTTCTTCCTAAATTCTTCCGTGAAACTTTTTATAGTTTGACCTTTACTTTGTCTTAAAGTTTTTCATTCCATCATTTCTTTATGTAAGTAACCCGATGGATGAAATTGCTTCCTTATCACTGATTTAAATTTTGAACATGAGGAAAGAAGATTACCACACTTGCTTATGTCCTGAAGTTTTCTCTCCCACCATACGAGAGTGGTGCCTTCCAACTGAAGAGAAGCCAATTGCACTTTAACTTCATCTTCATCAATATGTTGAACACAGAAATATACTTCAATCTATCGGATCCAATTATCTATCTTTTTAGGATTAGCATCTCCATTAAACATAGGTAAAGCAAACTTTACATCAAGATTTAATAATGGTTTCTTAAAAGAAATTTTATGGCTAGAATTATGAGAATGATGAGAATGATCAAAGGAAGAAGAGCTAGAACTTGATGGTGAATATGGAGGCTCGGGAGGGTCTCCTCTTGTCCCTTGATTCAATGAAGCATTATCATCTGCTTGTGCTTCCTTTTTCTTCCCTTTCTTCTTCATCCTCTTATGGTAATCTCCATACATTTGTTCAACCATTTTTGACATGCGATAAAAGACCATATCGAATTTTTTCTCTTGTTCATCATGCTTGTCCTCTTCGGCCATTTTCTTCCTTTGGGATGCACGACCAAATTTGGGATTGGAAGTCTTAAGAGTTCCTTCACCCTGCTTATGCTTGGCCCTAGTAAGCATTCACACTCAAGAATTCAATTCAAAGATGACTGCTTTGATACCAACATGATCCGGGATCTTTTCATCGATATGACTTATTAAATAATTGTATTAAATGAGAATAAAATGAAGTGCACCATAAATAAGGAATAGCTCAATAATAAAGAGACATGAGCATCAAATCTGAACACAAAACCTTGATAGCGGAGTTCGTCCCTGTTGGACTACGTCTCCGGGTCCTTCTCTTAAATGGGTAGGAATTTTTATTAACTCGGCAAAATAATTTGGAAAAATTCATAAGTATATCTCATTCTAGAGTTAATCTACAAAATCTTTACTCATATCAGAAAAGAGACAGAACCACTGGATTCGTGGCATCGAATTACCCAAAAATGATTTTTTCCACTCCTCGATCTGAATCTATCCCTTTCAGCCCCTTGAGAAATCTTGTCTCGGTTTCTGTACCTGCAACTTGCATTAATGATAGTACTTCTGCCTTGAAATATGTGCCAATTATGGACTGGTGTGCGTGCCTTCCTCCCCCATGCACTGGCAAAGGTCAATTTTTAAATGAAAAAGCTAGCGGATTAACCAAAATGGTTGTTTGGCTCGTTGGTTGGCAGATATGTATTAAGGGTGAATTGTTGTTGGAAGTCCCAGGGTCAAGCCCATGGGCCTCCTCCCTTTGGCTTATTGTTTTAACCATAATACAACCTCTACTGAGTTTGGCGATCCCATTGGTGGATTTTTTGTTGTTGACCAAATATGGCAGAATAAAGATAACTTTTGTGGATTAGGGGTCGGCGCCAACCAAACCCTTTTTTTTATTTTTGGATTTCTGGTAGCTGGCCCTCATTGGGCATTTTCCCACTGCCACGTGGAAGCCAACCATTGGCCCACTTCATCCACATGTACAGTCATCCTGCCACGTCGTCCTTCCACATATGGTATAGATTGTTGATTTTTCAATAAGAAAGGCTTAAGCATGAAGTTCGTTTCATTTTATCATTTTACTTAAATCATGAACAATTTGTTGCAGCAACCAAGATCACAAGAAGAAACACCATGCACAAGTACACAAGAAGTATCCTGGGAAACCCTTCTACACAGGGGAAGAAAACTCAGCCAATCCTTTTCTATATTCTTCAAGAGAAAGACCTTCACCACCATAAACACCTAGCACACAAAAGGGTGATCAAAAAACCTAGAAACCTAGCTCCCAAGAGAGGTGCGCACTTTTCCCAAGAACAAGTATTTGCTGAAATTTCCAAACTCACACTTGTGATATGATTCCTCAATAGGGATTTTACCTTTACTTATATTAGACTGATCATGTCAACAAAAATGTCTATTGGCACAACAGGGCCGATCTTAATAACTCACAATATAATTAATAATTACCATACTAATTATATTTTACATTAATTATCTTTTATATTAAGGTGGGGCC